>JPJW01000906.1:0-39302 GCA_000750755.1 Pseudogymnoascus sp. VKM F-4513 (FW-928)
CCAGAGGACGTAGGGTGGGGGGTGGTGGGGAGGGAGGAGGTGAGGTGCACGACTGTCGCTCTCGCAGTGTGAGTGGCGGAGAGGAGGGATTTAGTGGCATAGTGGACATATGGTGGGCACATTCCGTGGGAGGGTTTCTTTTCTTTTCGGGGTCGCCATTAGTGGGACAAAACGGAGAAGAGCGCGTGGAAACGGTGGGAGTAGCGCGGGTAGTGCGAATAGTGTGAATAGAGCTATAGTGTTTTTGGCGGGTAGTACGAGTAAGAAATGGTCACCGAGTGATTTGAGTGGATTGTTCCTACCCTTTTCTCGCCTCAGATGGGGGAACATTTAAGACTAGGACATATTCTTTTCCTCGGGGGGGCAATTGGGGGCAATTGGGGGCAATTGGATATGGACATTTTTACTAGCGCCCTCGCGTACCAGGCGCATGTACCGTTGTGCCTCCACACCTCGATGAGCTTGTACCGCGGCCAAGACAAGTACCCATTTGCCGGTTGCACGGCGGAAGGGGTACCGAACCTCAATAAGGCATTTGAGCACGCGCGCACAAAATCAAAGCGTCGGAGCAGCCGGCAAAAGCAAAAAAGGTACTTGGCAATCCCATACTACGATGCCCGCAACGTCATGTACCCCGCTTTACTCACAACCCATCGCGGTCACTCCATCCACTCTCCATCTGGTACTTGCTTGCCCTGCCTCGACCTCCGTGGTGTACTTCTCCTACACTCCCACGTACCTCCCATTACAGCAATCGGCCCTCTCAATCGCTCTAAATCGCTCTAAAATCCCACTTCGTCCACCTTTCCCGCTTCTCCCCCATATCCCACCCCCGTTCCCTCTCCATTGCCCACGCGAGCAAATCACAGCGCCGGAAGCAGAACATGTTCCCTCATTAGCATCGCTCATTGGCTCCTCCTGCATATAAACACATGGCCAGACGTCAAATACGATTACATCCGTTATCTCCCCGATTCCTGTCCAACTCGCGATCCCTCAGCTCGCTCAGAACGCCTCCGGATACAACGGCCACCCAAGAGCTGCCAGAATTCCCATCCCTGTCCGCCCAGCTCGCGAGATGCCGCTGAGAGCCAAGAGATTTCGGTCGTGGCGGTTGTGTCCGGTGTCTTGGAAGCTCTGTGATCCCCCGTTGAGCGCCAGAGGGGAATCATGCTGAGCTGCGCCTGCCTTTGAAGACTCGACGTTGCCTCGATCATTCTCAGCCAATCATTCTAGAACGTGGTGCTTCTCCCGTCGCTAACTGGGCCTCCCCACCATTACACACCCTGTCTGCCGAGGAATTCTGCTAACGCGCTAGTACGCTAGCGCCAGAAGCCACAGTTTGATGGAGATCTGGAGTGAGAAAGTGGGATTTTGGGATTGTGGGAAGTTGGAGAGAGTGGGGGTTCACTTTACTTCACTTCAATCAATACTAACACTGACTTTGCTTCAGTAATGGGAATTATAGGGAGACAGACGGCATGGAATGGGATGGAGCACGCGGGGCATTCCGAACATATCGCACCAGTGAGGTGTGATATCGATCTATCCAAACCAACCAATTTGTACTGTACTGTACGTATCATTGTCCAGTCCATCATCCATCCCCTGCCGTCGTGACGACAACGAACACCTCTGCTCTGCCACGCTGTGCCCAATGCTCGTTCCTCCAGCCTGCTTTCCCCCTTCAACTCCTTCCAACATTCCAATATTCCAACAGCATAATCGAGATCCCGTCCACAAATCAAATCAATTACAATCATCCCCATTCCCGGTTCAGCACAGAACCCCACTCGGGAATCTTCCCCATCGAGCGACGCCTCCTGCACCCTGTCTCACGCGTCACCATCGCCCTCCTGCCCATCCACCTAGCCCACGTGCGCGCTTCGGTCGCTGCCGTTGCACGCGTCTCACTTCACCTTCGTTTACGCAAACCATTCATAGCATGTACCGCGAGTAGGTCCCCAACGCGCCCATTCAAGTGCAAATATCAGGTTTCCATTCTATTTCTCATCCCTATCTCACCCTCATCTCCAATATCCAATCTCAGCCAAGCCGCCCCGTCCCGGCCTCATCTACATAGCACACCCGCTTGTATCGCCGGCCAGTATCCCCCCCGACCGCGCCACAAAGCTTGCTCGCACCTACCGAGCCTTGTAGCCCCTCCCATGATCCCAACGATCGAAAACAAGCCTCGCCACAATATCCGTCCCGTCTCTTGGTTTTGCTTGTTTCAATGTCGTCGCTGGCCTGCCAAGCCAGTCATCCCACCACCCCCTTCAACACGTTCCCGAGGCCAAGCCCCTGATTGGCCTGCACAGACGCCAGGGGGGTAGTCGACGTTGACAACCGCGCCCAGGCTACCCCAAAGGCTTCTTTCCTCGCGCATGCAGATGGGCCCAGTATTACCCTGCTACCCCCGTTATGCACGATGGGGAGATCACCTGGGTCTCCGCTACACTACTGTACTGTCAGACAAATAGCTCGCAGATAGCTCCTTTTTTTTCCTTCTAGATGTCTCTAACACTTCCTCCGGGAATCACTTTTTGACTTAGCCCCTGTCTCAACAGAAAATTCAGACGACTCGGCCAGGCCGTGTGTCCACTGTGACTCGGCGTAATGTCGGTTCCGCGAAAATGAGGGTCGAGTGTCTTATTGTGGTGTTGGAGTTGTCACCAGTGTCTCGTACAAAAATAACCACACGGCTATCCGGCTCCCTCACCACTTCACCATGTCCTTGCCCTCCCCAAATCGGATGACTCCCTTCTTTCTTCTCTCTGTCAGCCACCGATCAATCCACACCTTCATCTTGGCGCGGCTGGCGGCGCTCCCAACATTCACCGTCGGCACCACCTTTTCGATTCGCAGCGCGCAGCAGAACATCGTCAGCTCTCGAAAGCTACTGTGCTCCGAGTATGGCACGCCAAAGCAGGCTGCCTCGCGCGTGCTGCCCCGCTGCGGTTGTAGGTCCGCCATCGTATACCTGCTGCGCCAGTTCTCACCCGTGAGCACCGCGGCCACTGACGGGCTGTCCACAAGCCGCGAATTCGGCGGGCGGTAGTTCCAACCGCTCGGCCGGAAGCCCACAATGCGTGAAAAATGCGGCTTCAAGCTATTCAGGTAGTCCTGCAGCGTCTCCGCACGGATCTCCATCAGCGGCTGCATGTGTATCTGTGCCTCGTGAGGATCGGTCGTCATCCGCGACGTCAGCTCAGGGTCCTCGAGTGCAGCGCAGATCTTCTGCTTCCGTGGCGGCGCCCAGATCTTGCAGTCCAGTGCACGTGCAATGCCCAGGCAGATATTCTCTTTCCCAATACTATATGTACCGCAGAGTATGAGAAGTTTACCTCGCCGCTGGGTCGCTGCATCCTCGGATTTCATCCCGGTGTCCACAAACTTGGCCATGCTTGCTCCAGCACGCTCTTTCCCAGCTCTTTCCCACGTAATCTCCCCCTTGTCTTTCGACATACTAACACAAATGTCTGCGCAAGACTGCACGACATCATCCTGCGACGGAAATGAATATCGGGGGTTGAGATATGTTGTATCGAGATAGCAGACATCAATCTTCTGCTGCCTCGTCTTTCCAGTTATCGAGTCGACAATATCAGGCATTAATTGGGGGTGCTCCACGTGGGCAGGACATGCTCGGAAATCGCCGCAGTGCAGTATCCTCTGGACCTTTGGTTTAGGACCCTTTCCTACAATCTTCTCAAAGAGGAATAAGGAGCTCCCAGGGCAGTGGTTGGCTGGAATCATCGTCACACTGACCCCATGCGTATTGGGCACCTCCGCCATGTCCTCAAATTCCAGAGTTACAACCCATTTGGGGTCGACTCTTAATTGCTGCTTGACTAGATTGCCCGTAACTTTGCTGCAATAGATCGGTCCGTGGCACCACGAAGCTGTCAGCCCAATATAGTGATCGCTATGAAAGTGACTGAGAAAGTATGCATTGCACCCCTGAACCGCGCCATATCGGAATGCATCAACACAAATATAGAAGTCAGGCATAATCTTGTAGAATGGACAGACGCGCTTGTAAGCTGGTTTGCCTTTTGCTGAAGTCTCGGCGGCAGCAGCAGTTTCCCAGGCCGCATCCTCCGCTTTCGAGGACATGAGTTTCGAGAAGGCTGACGAGGTCGAAGGGTCGGGTGCGTCCAGCTGGAACGGATTTGCCTGTCCAGATCGTGCAATGGATGCCTTCGAAAAGCGGTCGCTTCCATGTTCTGCTTTTATCTTCGTCACAGTAGCAGGAGGCGGCGGTTCGGGATTGCCGTCCAAACAAGCATTGACATGTCTCGTGATTTCATCTGTAGTATTTCCCCCAAGATCCGAATCGCAAATCGGGCATTTAGACACTGAAGGCTCATCGGGCATACCAAATACATCACTCCGTAAGGGGCCGTTTATTTCGCTTTCGTCTGCGTTTTCGAACTTTTCCTGCTCTTCCATCCATTTCCTCTCCATGAACTCCTCGCCATCAGCAAACTCATCTTCGATATCAGGGTACTCGTCCATGTCCTCAAACGCACCATATTCGCTGTAGCTCGCCTCTTCTCGTATCTGTCCTCCTGCTAGCTGATCCGTGGGGGCGTCTGGGGTGTCCTCGAAAAGGTCACTCTGGTCGTCTACTTCCGGTTTCGCCATCTTGCTCCTACCGAGCAGACCTTCGCTGCTGAGAGCAACTTTGGCCTCAACTTCTGTATCCCGGCTCCGCACGTCTACTCCCACGACAGCTTCGTCATCCTCCGAATCGCTATCATCGAGAAATGCGCCTATGCGCTTCGGTTGAGGCTTCTCTGCGTCTGGCGGAGGGGGAGTGCAGGCTTGTGGTATTTCTGCTTTCACATCTGTGCCTGCATGTAACGGCAAGCTTAAATCTTCCGTGGCTAGCTGCTTGTCCTCGGAATAAACAATTGTATTCATCCTTCTTGCCTGTGAATCCGTTCGTCCATCACTGGTTCTCCTCCTCTTTGTTGATTGACCCGACTCGTTGTATCTCTCTGTGCCATCTGGGGCGCTGTATAAATCATCGTAGACGGCTCCGTCAATGTCATCAATCGTGGGAGACCGTACAGCCAAACCCTTCTTTGTCGGCGAAACCTCATATCTACCCCCAGACAAAAAGAGACCACCATCGTCCTCAGCCTCAACCTTTTTGAAGAAGTTTAATATGCTTCCGTTCGCCTTCGCTGGAGTCTTCGCATTGAATGCCTTCTTCGTGGTTTGGGAGTTGACCCTTCGCACATTGGTCTTCGTGTTTGGTCGAGGGGTCAAGGGTTTGGTGGATGAGGGGCCCCCCATGGCTATCGTTGAGCCGGTCCGACCAGTACTTCGCCCATCCGGCGGTGTCGGAGGCCTGCCTGTGGAGGGTTTCAAAGAAATATCACTTCTTGCGTCCTCTCGAGGTTTGCGGAACATAGCATCGCAAGGCGGAAGTTGCCATGGGCCAAGTGTTGACGGGGCTGTAGTCTTGCCACTCTTTGATGATGAGGGGATTTCGCGACATCGTTTTTACGCGTGGTCCCGTGACCACTTTATTATATACAGATATTTATGTTCTTCACCAAGAAAATAGAAGCCAGTTCAAAGGTGTTTGTAGCATGGTTTATATTACAGCTTCAAATGAAGCCATGGTCCATGAAACTCTGGGTATCTTGTTTGTGTCCCAGGTGAAACTCAAGCAGCCCGGCCAGGGACGCCTAACTCCCTCCATAACCTGTTCTAATGGCCATATTTCCTCACTACCACAGTTCTATCGTATCCCAGATGTCTTCCGGTGGTCTAACAAACAAGTCCGCCACAGCTTATGTATGGCGGCTGTTGCCACATGCCTCTTCCGGATTCATATGCCGAACCTCTCGCCCACCGTCCACCCTATGCTGCTTTCGCTTTCGATGCTTGTTGGGCCGCTTCTGTATGGCAGGCTTGTTATTAATCGCTCGGTGGGTATGGGGCCATGTTCAACGTACCTCTTCTTGTCGCATCCTCTAGCAACTGGGTATCCACGACGGCACCTGGAAGGTGGACATATCTCACCACACTTCCTCTAATGAATACGTTCTTGACGGACGACTATCACCATACCACATCAGCATATGTCCCATCGATAAAATGGCAGGTCTGCTACTGCTATGTGCGCATGCCAATCGACTGTGCTTGGTTCTTGCCAACTTGCGGGGAAGAACCAGGCGCGGGTTCCGTGCTTACAAGATGCGGGTATTTGATTTCCTCCACTACACTGATATCATCAAGCTTGATGTTGAGGTATTGATCGACCGATTTCAACGTCCCGCGGATCTGGATATCGTTCTTGAGCTCAACCGTCACTTCTTGGTCGACGAGAGTCTTGAAGAAACTAGGTAACACTTAGCGCATGCCCCACAAGTGGTGCCATGGTATACATCGCATCAGGACGCAATGAACTCACCTGAAAAACAGCATCTTGATGGCTATAGAGGGTTGTTGTGGGAGCTGCAAGCTGGAACACAGCGGCAAGATCGCATGTTCACCAAAGACCCGCGACGGTGGTGGGGAGTAATTGTTGCCTGGTATTCTAGGCTACCACATTTTGGTTCTCACCTTCATGGCGAAAGCAAACAAATATATAGTCAATGGAAGATGTGGCTATATTCTTTAGTCTCTAAGATCATTTATTTATATAAGGGCCACAGTTGTTAACCCATCTATTTTTCCCTAGGCGGTAGTTTCATATAGTTCTCAATAATTAAATAACATAATAAAATATATAGTTTTCAAAGTTATTTCAAAGTTGTTTCAATAGGAGAACAATTTAATCAAAAACATACAGGCTTTAATAATATTACCCTTGGCTCAATACCCTTACTATATTCTGCTAGTATATATATTTACACTACGGTTTAAAATGAGCAAGTACTTGGCCTAACCTCCTGAGAGCCTTTGGGCGATGCTCAGCAGGATCTTCTGCCTGCTTGATTTCCTCAATTTCTTCTCTGGCTTCTCTCACGAGAGGTAATAGCCCACCCCAAACCTCATCGGCGTACCGCGTCAAGACACCTTCCCACTGCTCGATCCATAGGGTGCTTGCTTCCTCTTGTGGCAGAACTTGCCCAAAGTGAGAATACGACTCTTGAGCATACTCATCCGGCAGCCAAGTGCTCATATCACTAGACCTGAACGTATCGGGCTGTAAATTCAGTGGGTCGGAGACGTCTGTACCGGTGTGAACATGAGAGGAAGGAAATAATTCCTTGACTATGTCCTTGATTTTTGCAGTCTGGTCGTCGGTCAATCTCCATTCCTCAATCTCATCTTCGATATTCTGAGGTGCAAAATAGTCAACCTCTTGCCTCCTTTCAGACAGTATGTCCAACACTGCCTCTCCATCACGGCTCTCTTGTTCCTTAACACTGCCAGACTGATATGGTTCTGAGTTGTGACCTGAGATTTGTGCCGCTGGTGCGCTGCCAAATGTCGTAGTATCTTCCTCCTCTAGCACCGGCCTCGTCCCATCTTCGGTAGACGGGCCGAAAGTATCGATGCCGTCGAGAAATGACGAAAACTCTGCTTCGGCAGATGCAGTATGTTGTTCCTGGTGTGAACTCCTGAAAACCTGTGGCCCAGGCTGATGGCTACCGTGCGAGGGTTGTTGCCTTGAGGTCTGAGAGCTCTCGGCCCAAACAGAACCTTGGCCAGAACTTGACGGCTGGCCTTGCCCCTTCCCGGATGTAGCTAATGCTGCTGTGGCAGAATCGTTGACCTCATTGCTATTCGTTGTACCGAATGCACTCCGTGTAAGGCCGATCGCAGAGGCGGCAACCCTATCGAGGACCGAATTGGAAGAGGTTGTAGTTGTTTCGTTAGAAATCACTGAATCTTCCGGTTCCCCCGCAGCTTTTGCGGGCCCCTTACCCTTCCCATTGCTCATAACGTCAGTCCGATATAACACGCGCTGGGAAGTTGGTCGTCGTTATAGTCGCGGTCCCAAGGATTCGACAAGGGCCGCGCGCTTAAGGGTCGGCTAAACAAAGGGACCCCACCAACGTCACGTGATCGACCCGAGATCAGCGCCATACTTTGAATCACTTGAGGCGCCTCGAGAACCAGGGAAATACAGAGTTATTGAGAGCGATATGGATATGTTTCATGGTGATATATGGCCTCTGACTGAGAGTAAATTTGTAACTCGAGAATGAAGGGTATACTAAGACATGCTGCCGTTGGGAGGCACATTTTAACCTTGTCAAGCAGGTTTGCAGCAAAATGTTGTCAATTTGTAGCTTCCTTGGAACTGAAGAAAGAGATCGTGGTATTTACGCAAAGCGAACACTTTATAAAAACCTCAAATGTAGTATCTGATAAATTATAGGTATTGTAGTGATATTTTTGTGATGTTATATGTACACTTTCCTTAGTTTGGCTATTTTCCCAATGCAGTTGCCTCTTGTCGACCTTTGTAATACAGCTGTTGAGTACCTACGTATTGGCGCGGAGCTGATTGCCGCCAGACCTCTTGGTCACTCGCCAAAACCATCATAACCCCACAATCCCAACTATACTCACCAGACTTTCACGCGCCTAACTACTTATCGCCAGTAGGTTGATTGCTTTGTGTAGATTCTACAGATTCTGTGAGTTTTCACCGCTCGACGACCCCGATCCCTGTGCCTTGCGGGGTTTGAATCAAAGCCTTCCCTACCTTTCCCGCTCACTCTATTGCTCCCAGCACGCCACCGTTGCATTGTACGCGCCTGGTACGCAATGCGTTATTCGCACAGCTACTGACTGCATCTCAGAAGACCTTGCGCCATCTAGAATTTTGCATCCCCTCGAACAACCAGCATCCCACCACAATTATCCACGCCACGCGCGAATTTGAGGAAGGTGATCCTCAACAGGGCGGGCTGGAACCATGGTAGAAGGAGAAGCGAACTCTCCAACTTGGAAGTTCACACAGTCAGTATTTCCTTGAAGATAAAGAGTGGCAGCGAGCAAGACATATCGCGGCACAACCTTGACCGCTTGGTTGGCCCACGACCCAGAGGACCCTGCTAACATTCACACAGATGCTTCGGAGATAAGGGAGACGTAGAGGATATCACAGAGGGTTAGTAGCACCAAGGCGCCGTACAGGTGCTGAAGCCTGGAACTGGGGATGAGAGCTGCAGCTTTTTGTCAACGTATCGAATGGGGACTTGGGGCTAACATGTTCGTGCACAGCCGATATCATCTCAACAGTCGAGTTCGACCACACAGGAAACTACCTTGCCACTGGAGACAAGGGAGGACGAGTGGTATTATTTGAGAGAAACGAAACAGTATGCAACCTAGCAACTGTTGTCCATACTGCACACACTGACTCCCACAGAAAAAAACATGCGAATACAAGTTTCACACAGAATTTCAATCACACGAACCCGAATTTGACTATCTGAAGTCCCTTGAGATCGAAGAAAAGATCAATAAAATCAAGTGGTGCAAACGGCAAAATGCATCTCACTACCTTCTTTCGACAAACGACAAGACTATCAAACTGTGGAAGGTGTTTGAGAAGTCATTGAAGGTCGTTGCGGAAAATAACCTTTCGCATGACTTGACCCCTGGCACAGCTGCTGGAGGAGGCGGCGCTCCTCGATCTCGCAACAATGTCCACTTCAACAGCGTAAACGATCTTAAGCTACCTAGACTCACACATCACGATACCGTCGTTGCCGCCGTACCACGCCGAACATATGCCAACGCACACGCATACCATATCAACAGCATCTCAGTGAACAGTGATGGAGAGACGTTTATCAGCAGTGACGACCTGCGTGTAAACCTTTGGAACCTGAATATTCAAGACCAGAGCTTTAACATTGTTGACATTAAGCCGGCGAACATGGAGGAACTAACAGAGGTCATCACTGCAGCAGAGTTCCACCCCCAGAGCTGCAACTGGTTTATGTATGCAAGCTCGAAAGGCACAATCAAGTTGGCAGACATGCGCGAGAGTGCTCTCTGCGACCAACATGCCAAGCGTAAGCCACCTTTCGTGATACCCCCGACTTTTGTCTAACGCACCATCAGAATTCGAACAGGAGGAAGACCCCTCTGCCCGCTCCTTCTTCTCCGAGATCATCTCCTCCATCTCGGATGTCCGATTCTCACACGATGGACGATACATTCTGTCTCGCGACTACCTGACGGTGAAGATTTGGGATGTCAACATGGAGCGCCAGCCGATCAAGACCATCCCCATCCATGAGCACCTCCGACCCAGGCTTTGTGATACATACGAGAACGACAGCATCTTCGACAAGTTTGAGGTTGTCTTCTCTGGAGATGCCAAGAACGTGATGACTGGCAGCTACAACAACAACTTCATGATTTACCCCTCAGACCCAGATAAGGAGGTGGAGGTGGTCCTGCAGGCTGATAAGTCGGCTTTCAAGGCAAAGAAGGTCGGAGTACCAACGCCAATCAACACGTCAACGAGCCCTGGCGCAAATGGCAAGAAGGGTGGATCAAGAGCTGGCAGCCCAGCGGCTGGGGCAACGGGAGCAGGCCAGAGGATGAGGAAGGAGACTGATGCGGACCAGATTGATTTCAACAAGAAGATCCTCCACATGAGTTGGCATCCATTTGAGGACAGCATTGCTATCGCTGCGACAAATAATGTAAGAGATCCCGAGTTGTTCCCCTACGTCCTCTTTTAAGCAGCTGCTGACAAACCCCGATAGCTTTTTGTCTTCTCGGCATTGTAGACAGCAGGAGAATGAAGGAGGCTTTATAGCCAGGCTGCGTTGACGTCGGATTGCGACGTGATGAGACGATTCCCAATCTTCATATCTTTAAGGTCAAATAAGAGCCGGTTGACGCATACATTGATGAGAGATGAGCATATGAGAGAACTATAGACCAGCCTCTCATGACATAGGTGAATGATCCATTGATAATGAAAGTTATGTGGGCAATCCAGTGTAGTTCATTTTCCAACGAGCACTGTGCTACCTGGGGGCGGGGCAGGGGCAGAAGGGTTCGTCGTCATGGCATCGAAGCTCACGGCTCCAGATCTTTTACGCAAATTCATTAGTCACTCGAGAGAAATGCAGAGAAGTACTATGGTCTTTTGTCGGTGGATTGTGATATTTGTGACATCTGTGAGAGCTGTGCCTCTATGCCCCCTATGTCTCCCATAAACCCTAGCTGTAATGCCGTAGTTCAGATCGGGGCAAAAGGAGGGGTTTTCACGTGCACTCGGACCAATCTACTGTGGTGTACTCCGTACTAACCACTACGCACTACCCTACCAGCGCACGTCCAAAAAAAGTTTATGACAGCTCATCGTTAACCTCCCTGTTCCCGTACCCGTACCTACCTGCCTACCTTACTCTACCGTAACCCGACTACGTAGGTGCCTGATTCGACAATATCCAGTACCTGGCCTTTATACATTACAGGGCTGACCACCGAAACCCACTTCAGACCACCATCTGGACACATTTGGCCAAATACACTCGTTACTATTCCGGCAGATCCGGTACTTCCTCCTGCAACTATAATTAACAAGGACACGCAGAAACAGCCATGAGATCGTCGTTCCAGTCTCGTGACTCCACTCTGCCCTCCCTCATTGTCGCCAGCTCTTAAAGTCGTGGCATCCGGCACTTGCCAACCCCAAGGTGAGACAGAACCCCTCCTGTCCTGAATTGCACCGCTGCGTGTGTCCCATCCCCCCTCTCTGCCTCTCTGCCCCTCTTCCTCTCTTGTATGCTATATCGTCTAGCGTCAAGACCTACACCAGGCCCGCTCTGATCTTGCTTGGCGGAGCCGAGGCACCACTCCGCCGCGTTCAAATCTCTTCTGATGCTTGCGACACGATGGCTAGGAGACCCAGAACTGACAGTGGCAGCGCGCCTTCCAGCTCTATGCTCGGCCAGGTCACGCCTCGACGACGTGCGACTTTGCGAGACCTTCAATCGTCGACAGTGGACGGGATCGAACCCCGTCCCAAGGAAATCAACGCTGCCCCTTCGCTCGAAAAGGCGCAAATGTATGGGATAGACAATGAGAGGCCTACGTCTTCTAAAATCATGGCATTGATTGGACGGATATTCATCGAGACTATACCACAATGGCTGGCTGTTGGGGTTATGCTCGGACTCATCTTTGGCGGCTGCTGTTCGAATGTGAGTGCGAAGCTCTGCCGGATTGGCACTTGGTGAAGAGATAACTCATAAAGAATACAGGTTTTCGCCTTGGAAGCAATCATCAAGTAAGTGGTTATCCGGTCAAAACGCGGGTCTATGAAGCTAACCCTTTGACAGGCCGAATCCAGATAGTGGTATGTCGAAGCGCGTCCGACAACCCCTTCATTTCTGATTTCTCATAGGCACCCTACTCACCTTTGTCCAATTTATCTTCATTGCATCGGTCGGCTATACTTCGCAGTTCGATATCAAACGCCCGCCCCTATTCCTCAAGCCGAATCGCGTCCCGATCAAGCGCTGGCTTGTAAACATCGCTCTATTCTTCACAATAAATGTTCTGAACAATCATGCATTCAGCTACAACATATCTGTGCCCATACATATCATATTACGCTCCGGAGGGAGCATAACCACAATCGGTGTGGGATACCTGTTTGGAAAGCGCTTTTCTCGCATACAAATTGTATCCGTCCTACTTCTCACTGTCGGTGTTATAATTGCCGCGTGGTCAGATGTCCAGTCCAAGGTATGCCAGATCCTTCAATGCACCGTGTCACAATACTGACCGTTACAGGAGAAGACAACGGACACTAAACAAGGGCTGCCACCATTCAGCGTCGGGCTTATTATTTTGTTCATCGCACAAGTCCTGTCGGCTATTATGGGACTATACACCGAGGAAACATACCGAGAGTATGGCCCTCAGTGGAAAGAAAACCTCTTTTACTCACACTTCATCTCACTGCCGCTATTCATCCCATTCTTCCCATCGATGATGAGACAGTTTCTACGTATGGCCGCCTCTGAGCCATTGACCATGCCTTGGTCCGATCCAACTGCCCTCGGCGGATTACATCAAGGTATCAAAGATGGTGTATCTGGAATTTACATTCCAAGTCAGCTTGCGTACCTGGTCGTCAACGTGTTGACGCAGTACGCTTGCATCCGTGGTGTCAACCTGCTTGCTTCTGCATCCTCTGCACTGACAGTGACCATTGTCCTCAACGTGCGGAAGCTAGTCAGTTTGCTGCTTAGTATTTGGTTGTTTGGCAATAGATTGTCATTTGGGACGCTCATTGGAGCCACGATTGTTTTCAGTGCAGGGGGGATGTACTCATTAGACAAAGGGCCCCGGGGAAGACTTAGACCTGTCACTGCCAGCGTCAGCATCAATGGCAAAGCAGGGTAGAGAGGGAGCATAACGCAGATTTAGACTTTGATTTAGAATTTGAACGATTTCAGAAACCTAAGATCTTACATTTACTCAACGTTTTGAACCTTTGATGCAAGGCTGACCAATTAGCGCTAAAAGTTGGGGTAACTCCTCACGCAGCCTTGCCAAGAGCATCAACAGCTTTGGAGACACGAGACACAGCTACATCTCTTATCAGCGGCGTGCGAAAACAAACTCTACGCGCTCAAGACTTCACATTGCACAGCATTTAGACCTTGCATTACTTATACTCCCATTGATCACTTTGTCTGTTGTACTGTGCGACTGCTGACGCCTTAGCGACTTGTCTGGAAAGCCCCAACATCTGTCAAGTGAGAAGCCTCGAAGAGTCATACAAGACTCGACCTTGCGAGCAATGTCTGGTGAGCTCAACATCAACAGCCTGGTCAATGGAGATAAGACCGTTTGAAGCACTATAACTGATTATTTACAGGCACCGTATTTCAAGGAGACCATCCATCTGGATCAAGTTCCCCGCACCTTGAACCAACCAGGTCATCTGTCGACGACAATTCCGACGCCGACGATAACCCCTACCTTGACCAAGATCTGGACGAGGGCTCAAACAGTACTCTTTCAGATAATAAGACAAACAATGCGCTCCCCGGGGTGGCTCTAGACGAAGACCTGGGGACTGAGGCAGGCGCAGATGCTAGCCAGGACGGCCCACTTCCGAGAGACTTCCAGAGAAGAACAACCTTTTACGATTACGCTGCTGAGAAGCAGATAAGCTTTACGGACGCCAAATTATTCTATCAGAGAAGCCAGGCCGAGGCCCAACGTAGCGGTGAAGGCGGATGGGGTTCTCAGCAATCGCTTCCCCCAGACAGTCCACGGTTGAGTGAGAGGAAGTATTCCAACATTTCCGGCACGGAAGGTGAGGACCCACAAAGAAGTGGCAGCTTGAGATCTATTGGAAGTGGCTTGAACATGGCTCAAAGGTGAGGAAAGCTATTATATCTCCTTATATTCGCGCCGCTAACCAGTCACAGCAAGTTCAAACACGCCCAGCCTACCGGCCTTGTCAACCCCGAGAAATCTCCCGAAAGTAACACCATACAAGAACCGATTTTTGATAGCAAGGATGGCCTGGGACGGTCGGGTATCCCCCGTCAAGAACTTCGCCAACCTGAGAACGCAAAACTACCAGCTGAGATGCATGCAGCAATAACTCCGGAAGGGCTACACGGCGCGGGAGCTGGCATTGGTGTTGGTAATGGCGCTGGGGGGTTTGCTAATACAGAAGCCCATGTTACTTCTGAGCTGAGTGCAATATACGCGAATATTCAAAAAGTATTAGACTTTCGTCACAAATATATGCGCCTGTCGCTACAAGGCCCAGAAGATAACCCAAAGGATGATCCTAGTTGGAATATCTACCCCCCTCACCCCCAGCCGGCATGGGAGGAGGAGAGACGAAGAGCAACTATGTCGAATGGCGGCGATAGCCTCTCCAACAGCACAGTGCTTTCCTCAAAAGCCAACGAGAAAGCCCCAGCTGGCACTGCCAACTCATCCCAGCCCCCCATTTCATCAAAGCCCACGCGTAAGCCAGGACAAGATATTGGCGAGGATTTCGACATGGGAGACCTCTTGCCTCTTCCCGAAGCGGGCGAGATGACATTTCGCCTGGATGACAATGGCGTATACCAAGTTTACCAGCACTCTGATGCCGGTGCACTGGAAGAGCCAGTGATCAATATCCCAACTATTCGTGAATTCTACATGGATCTAGAACAAATTTTGGAGATATCTTCTGATGGCCCAAGCAAAAGCTTTGCGTTTAGGCGCCTCCAATATCTGGAAGGCAAGTTTAACCTGTATGTGCTTCTGAACGAGTACCAGGAGATGGCAGACAGTAAAAGCGTGCCGCATCGAGACTTTTACAACGTGAGGAAAGTGGATACCCATATTCACCACTCAGCTTGCATGAACCAAAAGCATTTGCTTCGATTTATTAAGAGCAAGATGAAGAAGTGCCCAAACGAGGTTGTTATGTTTAGAGATGGAAAGCACCTCACTCTGAGCGAGGTCTTTGAAAGTATCAATTTGACAGCATATGATTTGAGCATCGATACACTGGACATGCACGCCCATACAGACTCCTTCCACCGATTTGACAAGTTCAACCTCAAGTATAATCCCATTGGAGAGTCTCGTCTGAGAACCATCTTCCTCAAGACTGACAACTTCATCAAAGGACGATACCTTGCAGAGATAACAAAGGAAGTTATTACTGATCTTGAATCCAGCAAATATCAGATGGTGGAATGGCGTATCAGCATCTACGGCCGCGACCCTGATGAATGGGACAAGCTCGCAGCCTGGGTTGTCGATAACAAGCTCTTCTCACCAAATGTGCGCTGGCTCGTCCAAGTCCCGCGGCTATACGACGTGTACAAGGCGTCCGGCTTAATGGATAACTTTGAGCAAGTCGTCATAAATGTCTTCAGGCCCCTGTTCGAGGTTACCAAGGATCCATCGAGCCACCCGAATCTCCACATCTTCCTGCAGAGAGTCATCGGCTTTGATAGCGTTGATGACGAGAGCAAGGTCGAGCGCAGACTCTTCCGCAAGTTCCCCGTTCCTAAAGTCTGGGATACGAAGCAGAACCCGCCGTACAGTTACTGGATCTATTATATGTTCGCCAACATAGCATCTCTGAATGTCATGCGTAAGCAGCGAGGCTTCAATACCTTCGTCCTCCGTCCTCACTGTGGCGAGGCTGGCGACTCGGACCATCTCGCTGCTGCAGTCCTCACCTGTCACAGTATCAGCCACGGTCTTCTACTCCGCAAGGTGCCTTTCCTGCAATACATCTTTTATCTCGAGCAGATTGGTGTTGCCATGTCTCCACTCAGCAACAATGCACTCTTCCTCGCCTACGAACGAAACCCATTCCTTTCGTACTTCAAGCGTGGTCTCAACGTATCCCTCTCGACCGATGACCCCCTTCAGTTTGCCTTTACCAAAGAGGCGTTGATTGAGGAGTACTCTGTAGCAGCGCAAATCTACAAGCTCAACGCCGTGGACATGTGCGAGCTTGCACGCAATTCCGTGCAACAGAGCGGCTACGAGGCGACTGTCAAACAACACTGGCTAGGTGAGAACTTCAACAAGCCCGGCGTCGCGGGGAATACGATGGCAAAGACGAACATCCCGAATATCCGTCAGGGCTTTCGCCACGAGACGTTGCTACAGGAAATTGCCATGTAAGTTCCACGCGCCACCATGAGATAGTAAGTTAACACAAATAGGATTGACCGCTACACATCACCGTCGACGCCAATACCATCTGGGGACCCCAGCTCTTACGAAACTCCTGTTGGGCTGCAATCTCCCACCTCCTCCATGAAAACCAATCTCTCCACAACCACGATACCTTATGACCAGTCACCTTTCCCTACCCAGGCAGCCCGCTTTCCCCACTCTCGCCCTACAGCCAATATCGCCTCGAATACGCTCCCGCCTGCGCCAGCAAATGTCTCGACTGACAGTTTGCAGCCGATTAGTGCTGGGCTACAGGATCTGCATTTATCAGGACATGAGCCGAGGTTTTTCCCAGGGGTGATGAGTCGTCCACAGAGAAGTGATGGGAGGCCTGGGACAGATAGGAGTGAGAAAGGGTGGGGAGGATCTGTTAAGGAGGAAAGAGAGGATGAGGCGGGGTCAGAGGAGTGGGCTTAGATGTGCTACAGATCTAAATTTTGGCTTATGAAAGGAGCACACAATGTTGAACAGCTAGAATGGAATCGTGTTTTGCATCACAGAATAGAAATAGCTAGCATGAGGTATTTAAATCACCATGCAATTCAATTAGACGTCTCGACGTAAAGAGATTGTAATGAAGGTATATGCCCAGACCAATTCGCCATCCTCCTCTCGTACAAATTCCCGCACGTCAACATACACCCTTAATGCCTATCGTTTCTCAACCAACATAACCAGATTCGTAGCACCGTAATCGCCTGCTGCCGTCTCAGCCATGGGGTATTATTTAGCAGCATCCTTCGCAGCACTCCGCGCAGTCAGCGCATGCCTCGCATCCCTCCTCACACACGCAGCAACAGCAGAGCGCGGCGAACAGACCGGCCAAACAGCCCTTTCCTCCGCCGCCACTGCTTTTCTTTGGGGGAGGACCCTGCTGGTATTGTTGCTGGGGTGGGTATTGCATCTGTAGGCACATGGTTAGCTTTGAGTGTTTGATGTTGAAGGACAGGGAGCGCTTACTGGAGGTGGCTGTTGGTAGTAGCCGCCGCCGCCTTGGGGAGGGCCGTATGATTGTTGTGGGTGTTGGGGGTATTGGGGGTATTGAGGTTGGCCGTACTGGGGTTGTCCACCATACTGGGGACCGCCCTGGGGAGGACCGCCTTGGGGAGGACCGCCATAATAGTTCTGGTTGGACATGTTTGCGTGAAGAGTAGATATATGAGATTATAGATTAAAATTGGATATTAGCTGGAGGATGCGGTATAAGTTGACGATGAAGAGCGTCAATGAGTGGATTGAGAAAGAGAGGATTGAGTTGATAGTTTGTGGAGTTGCAGATGTTGCAGATGTTGAAAGGTCTTGGCAGAGATTACAAGAGGGCGGGAGAACGGCACGATATTTAAAGGGTGGGTAGGGTGGTACAGGTGGGTAGGGGGTGTTTAGGGCGGAGAGGTGGAGAACAGCAGGGGCCGATTGGGATTTTATGGGATCTAATGGAGATTTCATGGGTCATTATTGGGATCTGGTGCATCTAAGCGTGGAAAAGCATACGCAAGCCATCATCCACACAGTCCAGATCGCCATGTTCACACGTTATCGCCCCTGCGCCTGCGGCGACTCCGTTGGATTTATACGGGGATTTGTAGTCAATCGATCTGGCGCATATGCCAAGGACATACTATACCAGTTACTCTATTTACTCTCGACTTTAAGCTTCTTACTATGTAAGCTTCTTCTGATCGCACTTGCTGCGGCTCACCAGGGATGGCTGTACGCTCAAAAAGCCTTCGAGACGTCTTGCGCTGCTAAACCCATTTATTCCCACCTCGGCAATCTGGAGGCGGTTCATCAGCCTTGGCACTAGTGGAAATCATCCTGTATAACATGTGTTCACTCATACATAGCTCACATTCACGTTTTACGTTTATACATCTCGATCCTGCCGATTGTGAAGACCGCGCAGATTACAGCGTCAGTAGCAACAAATACGGAGAAGTACCGAATTATCCAACTATCTTGTGAGAGCGAATAACCCACGGCGTGGGAACAAGGTGGTCACACTCTGGAATGCATCTGAACTTAAGGGTTGATATCATGAATCTTTGCATATCGCATATCGCATGCAGTCGCAGTCTATCTGCATTGTAGAAGCCGAGTTGCTATGCCTGTCGCACCTCGAAGCCGCTAGTCGTCACTGCCGAGTTGATTCTTCTCAACCACACAATCATGAAGCCTTGTTCTACTACCATCTCGTACTACCTATTCATGCCTTGACGACCGCATACTCCTTCAAGAAATCCGGATCATTCGCAATCTCCTCCTTGATCTGTATCGCGCTGTTAGCCCGGTTCAAAGTTGCCTCAAACGGTAATCATATTCCCGGTAAACTTACAATGTCCAGCCCACCCACAAGCTCTCCCCCAACCCACAGTTGTGGGAACGTCGGCCAGTCCGCAAACTCCTTCAGGCCCTGCCTCACCTCGTCATCCGCCAGGATATTGAAGAACCCATACCGCACCGAGTTCTCTCTCAGCAGCGCAACCAACTGCCGACTGAACCCGCACTGTGGCGCGCTAGGTGTCCCCTTCATAAACAACATCACTGGCGCCGCCTTCACCAGCTCCCCCAACCGCTTATTCAGATCTTCCTTCTCGTCTCCCGAGGCAACGGCCGTCCCATTCGCTCCCGCGTCTTTCTCCGCGTCCGGGACAGCGGCCGCATCAGCCCTTGGTGCTGGCCCCGAGGTATCGCGATAAGTAACTTGTTGCTTTGGTGGTATCACCACATCGCCCTTGCCCTCTCCACCTGCAGCGTGTCGCTCAATCGCTGCACGCACCTTCCCCGCATCGCTCCCAGATACGGTCTCGAGAGTTGAGCCTGCGCGTGCAAGCACCAAAAATGGTACAGCAGTCACGTCGTATGCGTCGCTTACATCGGGAAGCTCCTCAGCGTTGACGGAGAGCCAGAGGGTGCGTGGCGGGGTTGTGGCGGGGTAGGATGCTGCGAGGGTTGCGAGCACGGTGTTCATCTGAGTGCATGGTGCGGCCCAAGGAGTGTGGAAGGAGAGGACGAGGAGGGTAGTAGGATCGAGAGTCGTAACGTGCGTGTTGAACTCATCTTCGGAGGTGACTTCGAGGATTTTCGACATGTTGGGCTTATGGGGTGGGTGTTTTGGTGGTGTGTGTGAATGGTGGGGTAAATTCGCACGCTCGACGAGCTCTCCTTGATGCGACGAGGTCTTGCGTATGCTGTTTCAGACGTTCGATTCAATTCCGTAGATGCGAAGAGGGGACTCGTCGTAGAGTCGATGCGTTTTCTGCCCTCGGAGATGTTTATCAATCGTGATCGTGGTCGCTGATTAATATTCAAACGGCCGCCACCAACAGAAATTATTACCGGACTTCGGCGAACGTCATGCCTGCACTAAATCACGACTAACCACGTGATCATATCAAATGCAGAGACTCTCATTGAACAACTTTTGAGAACGGCAGGGAAGAAAAGACGGCACGAATTCACACATAACTTACTAAAGCATTTGACGGAATAGCTTTGGATAATATATACTGGTCATTTTGTTATGTACGACGGATTCTAAATCCAAGAAATATTTACAATCAAATGTTAAGTCCAAAGCAACCGCTAGCCCATAACGCCCCTTGTTCATCATACCAACCAGAATCGCGCTCATCCATGGGCGAGCCATGAGCAGCCGGCCCACCAGGGGCAATCTAAACTGGCCGCCAAAACTGTATATAAAATTTGTTCCAAGAATTGAAATGTTCACTTCAAGCTTCCCTCAGTATCTGCCTATCCCAAAAATGCCCTTGGCACCACCGGCTCTCTCTTCGAAAAGCCGGAATCGGCGTAGACCTTGACGGAGTTGACAAGCCAGTACGCCTCTTCATACACCGATGGGTTCTGGCTGACAAAGTCCTCGCATGTTGCGGCTCGAGCACCACACTGATCTCCCCAGACGCCGCCCGCCCAATCTCCACAGAATGTCGTGTCGAACACAATGTAATGATCCTTGAAGTGAGCGCCAATGTCGCAGGAGTCGCCGACAAAGTTAGTCAGTGGGGTGCCCCAGGTGCTCGGGTCGGGGTTGCCAGAGCTGATGTCTTCTGGGATGGCATAGCGTGGGAAGAAATGAACTCGGATGAAGTCATTTGTCCACTCCATCGTATACACCCCACCGCCAACACCATTGAAACCCGTCCCGTAGTTTGTGGGATCGATGGTTGTCTGGCCACAACCCCCAGTGCCACTGCAGTCAGCGTTACTGAGGACAGAGCCTTGCTGGGAGCCCTCGTTGCTCATAGAGCAGCCCCCTGACGTGTGAAGGGTTACATCGTTGGTCAGTTGAGTGTTGACACCCTCCATGATATCTATTTCCCCGGCATTGGGCCAGTCTGGACCATAGGTCCAGAATGCAGGCCAGGAACCACACTCTGCGCCTGGCATGTGCTGGATATCGGCAATGAAGAGTCCATGAGTGTATTGTTTCTTGGACTCGACGCGAACAGATGCGCGGCCGTTAGGGGGGCTCATCGTGGTGTGGTCAACTCCCATGTAGACGCCACTATCAGAGAGCCCAGCGAGTCCAGCACTGTTTGCAGTCTCGGCATTGACATAATCAACGAAGCCGTTCGTGGGGTCAGGGCCGTCGTAGAAGTTAAACCCATCAAAGAAGTTGCTGGAGTCGTAGGTATCCTGGATTGTGTATGCAGCGCTTGCAGTACCAGCAAGCCAGGTAATGGCTGCAACTGGGAGGAGAGTTTGTAATGAAGGCATTGTCGTTGTGGTTTAAACTTTTGGTTTCTGCTCCGTAAGATAGGGTTGGTAGGGCGTTGTTATATACACACTCCGAATAATTGAGTTGAACTGAGAATCAGGAGTTGTAGGACTGTTCGTGAATCCTCGGGGTCATACAAAAGACAAAAGGACCGATTGTTCTTGGTGGCTTCAATGAAGTAAGGAACTTTGTAAGGATTGTCTGGTGCTACTGTTGCAGAAGGATAGTACGGCTTTATAACGAACAATGGGCCCAAGAGCACCGAATAGTTCCTAGCCGGGATTCCGCACCGCAGGCCTTTGATGGTTTGTGCGAAAGAAAATGAAAGTGTGAATGAAAATTCGATCCGCACAGGGAGCAGTAGTATTATTAGGGAAGGTATGCCGTTTCGAACATGGGAGAACGGCGGTATAAGGATATAGTTTCGCCGGCCACCCTCTTGGGTGGGGGGCACTATCTCATCGCATAGTCCCCAGGCTGGCTGTGGGACGAACTTTAGACCTGGTCTAGAGATGCGCCTGAGCGTCTAATAAGGAGTAGCACGGACCCGGGGGCATGAGAAGGGGAAGGTGGTTTGGCGCAAGGACTATCGCCAACCTACCTGGCGGGCACGGGGTAACGTGGGGACACTGTTGGATATATTGGACTCCGACCTCTTTTTGGCTGCGCTGTTGCACGAGTGTGGCCGCTCGGCCAGTCATGGCCCGTCGCTGTTTCTCTAGTGGAGAGCGGCATGAAAGGTTGTTAACGATCCCCCCTTGAAGGGTTGTTTCAGTTGTGGCGTTGATGAGCCAATGAACCAGGATCAGCCACCTTTGACGTTCTGCAAGCGAGGGCGCCAACGATAACACCACATACGATCCGAGACAGCACGGGAGCGCTACCAACGACGACGGCGGCAAGCCGAGAGTTTGGACGAACCAGACAGCGAAAGTTAGTATGTTTGTTTCTCGACAAAGGAAGTTTCAGAATTAGGGATACAGACGGGACACAGGTCCAACCCAGTCTCAGTCTCAGTCCCAAATACGGCGAGAAGGGCTTCGCATCCATCGGACATATTCCATCGAAACTTCGCGACACGTCAAGTACTCTTCTTCTTCTTCTAAGCGCTGATCTGCGAGTCCTGTGAGACTCAAGTATGGCCCAAGTGATCTGCCGGGCAGCAAGTGAGTGATGGTGTCTCTGTCTCCCTGTATGTGCATGAAGGAAGATCGATAGAAGGCCCGATGAACCATCGTGGTTTGATGTAAATAGCTAGCCGTCCCTTAGCCATCCTTTAGCCATCCCTTGGCCATCCTTTAGAGTTGACAAGTTCAGTAAGGTGGGGTCCGGCAAATGGCCGATCAGGTCCCATGTCGGTAGCTGGCTCCGTTGGGGCCGCTGGATGTGGATTTGTTCCGCCATTCCCCTTCAATTTAGATCCTTCGAGTCCTGTACGGAGTAAATCGAATAAAATCCAATTAAACCACACGCGCTGCGGCTGGCCAATAACGACGAAGAAAGATAATAAATCGTCGTCTTGTCGCTCGTTTTGTCATAGTGAACATGTTTTGGCTTGGTTTGGACTGCAAGGGAACGACTGACTGAACACACATGAAGCCACGTGACGACTCCACACCAAACCCCATAAAGACCCAGGGACCCCCATCTGTCACTTTGGCTTGTGACAGCCCAACCCCTCGGTGGTCACGTGGATATGTGCACGGGAATCTCGCTGATCCACGCACGTGATCAAAGAGGCGACCGCCGATGGGGACAAGCACGATATTAAAAATCGCCCCTGCCTCGGCATGATGAGCACAACGGCACCCATAACCTGCACATTATTCTCCGAGTAAATAAGATGGAATCAATGGGAAATTAACAGAGATACGGGCAGAATAGGCTTCCTTTAAATAATTTCTACTTCCACGCATTTCTCCTGAAATTATCATCCCTAAAACTATTCGGCATTGCTCGGGACACGGATCATCCGCCCTTCGCGTTGGTTTCTCCGAGGTTCAGTACCCCACAATCAACCCCAACTTCTATCAATCATCACCTCCACCATCCACCTCGCCACGCCATCATCTCCTTCCTTTTCTTACAAGATCTTTCATTCTCTTCTATATAAAACAACGAGCGCCCATAGCGAAACCTTTTTTATTCATACCTCATTTATAGATCTCTGTACTGTTCTCAGCACCAGCGACAATGTCGTTTATGGGTGGCGCCGAGTGCTCGACGGCTGGCAACCCGCTAAGCCAGTTCAGCAAGATCGGACAGGATGACAAGAGCCTGCAACGGGACAGGCTCACGGGGAGAGGCCCCGGGAGTGCACAAGGCATGCGCAGCACGGGAATGAATGGAAACCAAGATAATGTACTTCCCCTACCCAACCTTGCAGCTGCGTTTACATATCTAGGGACTTGCTGACATATCCAGATGATGAACGAGTTTCTCCAACAGGGCGGCCAACTACCGCAAGCACCCGTCGACCCATTTATGATGGAAGCAATGCACCATGCCGGCCCCGGAATCCAACGAGGCACATCCCCACAAGGCCAAGGTTGGGCGCAGGAGTTCCAACCCGGCTTACCGCAAGAATCACACATGCAGCCAGGTTTTCAGACTCCCCAGGCTGCCGGATTCAACCCCGCAGAGTTTTCGCGCTTCCAGCAGATGAACCAACCTGCAGCCGCGCGAACAGCAAGCCCGGCGACTCAGATGCCCATGTCTGGCTATAATTCATACCAGAGGCCCATGGGCATGGGAATGGGCATGGGCATGGGCGGCGGTTTCGGCATGGGTGGTGGGATGATGTACCAGAACCAGAGTCAGATGCCCATGAACCAACAACCACAAGAAGCAATGGACAAGGGCAAGGGTAAGATGATCGAGCTCGATGACGAACACTGGGAGGAGCAATTCAAAGCCATCGACCTGGCAGCCGAAGAGAAGGAACAGAATGAAACGATCGAGGCGGAGCTGAATCAAATGGACAGGTCAGTTGAAAATCTCGAGTCCGAAACGAATGAGTTTGGGGACTTTGAAGCCATCTGGCGTGGAATCCAAGCTGAGACCGCTGCTGCCAGGGACCTTGTGGCCGATATGCCCTCTGCGAACGAACTCGACATGGGCAGCTTTGACCAGTGGGATGGATTTGATGGCATGGGGAGCCATGCAGCACTCCGAGATCCACACCTCGGCGACTACACCTTCGAGGCTGATAACATCTTTGCCGACGTTCCAAACGCATTCAAGGAAGGTGTTCGCATCATGGAGGAAGGCGGAAACCTCAGTCTCGCGGCACTTGCATTCGAAGCTGCGGTTCAACGTGACTCTACCCACCTGGCAGCCTGGGTACATCTCGGCTCCGCACAGGCACAGAATGAAAAGGAGACCCCAGCAATCCGAGCGCTCGAGCAAGCTCTCAAGATCGACCCCTCGAACCTCGAGGCCCTCATGGGTCTTGCCGTCTCTTACACAAACGAGGGCTACGACAGCACCGCCTACCGCACCCTTGAGCGCTGGTTATCTGTGAAGTACCCCGCCATCGCCCCACCCAGTGGCCTCTCAGCTGAGGCGGACATCGGTTTCACCGACCGTCAGCAGCTGCACGAGAAGGTCACCAACCTCTTCATCCAAGCAGCGCAGTTGAGCCCTGACGCTGAGACCATGGACCCAGATGTCCAGGTCGGTCTCGGTGTCCTCTTCTACGGCGCCGAAGAGTATGACAAGGCTGTCGACTGCTTCTCAGCCGCCCTCGCCTCCACCGAGTCCGGTTCCACCAACGACTCCTCATCCGTCCACCTCCTCTGGAACCGCCTCGGCGCCACACTCGCCAACTCCGGACGCTCCGAGGAGGCCATAAATGCGTACGAGCGTGCCCTCTCAATGCGCGGAAACTTTGTCCGCGCGCGCTACAACCTCGGAGTTAGCTGTATCAACATCGGCTGCTACGAAGAGGCGGCCGCGCATCTACTCGGAGCACTCGCAATGCACAAGGTCGCTGAGCAGGAGGGACGTGAGAAGGCCAAGGACATCCTCGGCGGCGACGGCGCTGGCAGGGTCTCCGAGGAAGATCTTGAGCGCCTAATCAACCAGAACCAGAGCACGAATTTGTATGATACCCTCCGCCGCGTGTTTAGCCAAATGAACAGACGGGACCTGGCCGAGCGCGTTGTGAGCGGCATGGATGTGGATAGTTTTAGAGGTGATTTCGACTTTTAGATAGGCTAAGCATATGGGGGACATGGGAAAAGGGGGATTTTGGGGTATATGTATAGCGTTATGTACTTATTCCGCTCGTCAAAAAAGATGTAGTGGTTGTGGAAGAAAGTGCTCCAAATATCAAAAGAGTATTATCTTCCCTCGTTTGCTATCTGCCTCGGAAATCTGAACGTAAAAGGCGCAAAAGTGACAAAACGCCCCTGTCTCGTGATAACCCGCAAAAATATACAAAGCACCGTACCCGATGCTTCGTTCGCAGTGCACAGAAGGCCCCCAATCGCAATGCTGCCGTATGTATAAGTTCTATATACAATATAATACGAAAACGACGCTAAGCGAAAATACATGCACAACCAGGGCTGTAATTGACTAGAAACCAAAGGGGTTATCGGGAGCTGCAAGGAGTCAGTATACCATATGAAGGATTGTGCGTGAAGTGCAAACTTACTAGCCGCTGCAAGGTTGGCTCTCTTGCCTGTTGGTTGAGGGGTGAGCTTCTTCGCGTCGGGCTTTACGCCGAAGCGTACTGGAGGAGGCGGTCCGGTCTTCTGAGGAAGTAGCGGTGCTGGGGCCTGCTGGGGCATTGGTGGCATTGGAGGAACGGAGCCCTGTCCAAAGTTGTTCATGCCAGTTGGCTGGGAGAACATCGGGCCTGTTTTCTGGGGCTGTAAGGCAGGGGGGAGGTAGTTGTTGACGCCTGTTTGCTGTGGGTATTGTTGCTGCGGGTTGAATTGGCTTTGGAATCCAGTTGGCTGGCTCTGGATAGGCGAGAATGGTTGAACTCCTCGTGGGTCAGCAAATGGACCTGCTGTGGGCTGGCTCTGCATGAAGTTCTGGTTTGGCTGGAAACCAGTCGGCTGAGGTATCATGTTTTGCTGATTGGGGAAGCCAGTCATTTGGGGCTGGAACGGCATTTGTTGCTGGTTAAATTGCTGTTGCTGCTGCTGCTGCTGTTGCTGCATTCTCATTTGGTTCATCTCAGCTAGGCTTTGTCCCGGAGGTGCAATAGCCTGGTAGCCCGTTGGCTGGTTAGGGATACCAGTCATCTGTGGCTGCAAAGGCGGTGGGGGGCCGAATGCACTCTGCTGGGCTGTTTGTGGTGCCGACAGGGGTCGCGCTGGGGGCGGAGGCATTAAAGAACCCTGGCCGCCGGAGAACTGTGGTGCAGCTGGACGTTGGCGGGCAATATTTTGCTGGGGCTGCTGTTGCGCACTTCCGGGCTGTGGAAGATTTGTGAAGAACGATGGACTTGCACCGGTAGGTTGCGCGACTTGCTGCTGGGCTTGTGCTTGCTGCTGGGGTGGTTGCGGGGTTACAGGCTCCACCTTTGTTGGCTGTAGCGGTTGTGACAATAGAGAAAGCTCTTGCATAGAACCAGTCAACGTCGGTGGAGGCGGCTGCACTGGTGCAGGAGCAGGAGCAGGAGCAGCCTGTTGCGGCGGGGCTGCTTGTTTTGTTGGCTTGACATCCCAAGCATCATCGTCAAAGCCGCCAGTTGCTGATTTTGAGATAGGGGTAGGTGCCGAAGCAATCGGGGTGGGAACAGACTCGGCCAGCGTCTTTGTTTGTGGTTCACCAGAGTTCTGCTGGGAGAACGCCTTTGGATCCACGGTATCGCTCGTTTGGGTTGACGGTGCTGGCCGTCCTTTCCGGGTGTTGTTCCTTAGGGCGCCGCCAGCCCCAGAGAATAGGCCACCTTCGCCTTCCGCCTCTTCGGATCCCTTCTTACCCTTCCGATTATACTTTGTATCGAGGTGCCTCATGATCTTGAGGATATCTCCTTCGCGTAGGCCCAGGTTCCTCAACACTGTTGCATCGACGTCGGGAAGCACGCTCTCATCCATATTATCCCTGTTGAATACTTGGGAATAACGCTCACAAAGGCCAACTCCGATGTCACACGACAAGAAAAAGTTAAACCAGTCATGGTCCGGTTTCTTCTCGATGCTGGCACCCGCTTTAGATTCCCTGGATTTTGACTTCTTATACTCCGATAGTGGCTTGTCTTCGTCGAGGGATACACCAGTCATGTTCTCAACGTATTCGAGATCTTCGATGGACATCTTAGAAACTGGCACGGCAATCTTGACACCATTCATCTTGTGCAGATTGATCTTGCCATCTTTCAGGGCGAGGAACTGGGCCTCAACGCTAAACGACTTCGACCTGTCGGTCCACGTGCGAACTTTTGACGGATCCGGTTCTACATATGTTAGGCCATATCTTCAGTGTAGTAATGGTAGTTAACTTACTCGCTTTGGGCCCACGTGAACTTCCAGAGTCGGGTTGTCTCGAATCGCGCCTGCTCCTCTGTTCATCGGCACGGTTATTATTGATCGGGGCATGCAAACTACTGCCTCTCGGAGGCAAAATCATTCCAGGGCCTACCTCTGACCCTCTATCTCCCTCTCCACGGCCTGCCTTAAGCGCTTCTTTGGCAAGCCTTTGCTCCTCGAGCCTGTTTTGTTCAACTGTCGACATGCCTGCATTAACCCCTTTATGGCTCTCTGGGACAGCCATGGTACCGGTAATCTCAACGTAGCTACTGGGGACAACGCCCTGCTTGCCGTTCTTGATCCGTCTTACTTGCCACCATTCGTCGCTCTTGGAGTCATCCAGAATAATCACTTCGTCTCCCACAGCCACGGTCACCTCATCGTCACCCTGAGCCATGAAGTCATACAGAATTTGCCCTTTCTTCTTCTCCTGACCAGTGGCTGCTGACAACACTTCTCTTAAGCCTTCAGCCCTGACGGCGCCAGACATTTCACCAAGAGAGTATACAATCTCCTGGGCGGTATCTTTAGCTCCGGCATGAAAGTCTATGCTTTTGCTCGGTTTCACCAATTCAAGGAAGACGTGCTTGCCCTCAATCGAATAATGTGTCATCTTGTCCGCGCTCCACTCCTGCTGAGGTCCATCTCGCGTCTTCTCGGGTGCAATCGTTATCATGCCGGTGGCCAGGTTAATTCCAAGTGTAGTTGGCATTTTCTTTCGCTTGCCCATGACCGATACCATTTCGTTAATATTATAAAGGTGGTATCCACCCGAAGTTCGAGGGGCATAATGATTGTCATCGGGGTGGCCGCCAGTAGCGAACGAGACGCGGTTATGAGGGGGCGATATAATCGGTCCAGCAGGCGGTGGAGATCGAGGGGATTGTATCGTTTGCGACTGAGGCCGGGCTGGGAGTGAAGGAGTTGGTGCGTCTTCTCCATCCGATGATTCAGGGGTTAGTTGTGGTCGCGGCGGAAGCTGCCTTGGTGGTTCCTCCACATGCTGTCGACCTTGAAGCACTCCAGCTAGGGCAGATGCGGGAGTCGCAACTGCCTCTGGTGCTGGCGCATTGAAATCTTCCGATTCCTCGCTTGGTTGTCTCTGCGCAGGAACAGGCCTGGCGGGTGTCGGAGGGGCTTCCTCTTCGACCTCGATATAATTGGAAGGAGCAAATCCATAATCACCGTCGAGTCCTACCAAAATCCAATCTGGATCGGAAGTGTCAAATACTTCCAGGTGCGATTCCTCTTTGAAGGATAGCTCCTCATCGGTTTGTCTCGTGTAGTCGTACAGAGCTCGAGCTTGCAGTGTTGGCTTGGCCTAGTTATGATGTGTTAGCTTTCCAAAGTTCAATTCTATCAAGACGAGCAAAGACACTCGCGATGGTTTGCGTGCGCTGTGGTTGAGAGGGGCACGGATACAGAGGAAAGGGTCCATACCTCCTCGATGTAATTGCTTGGTATTAGACCAACTGGTTCATCATCCTCCTCGGTTGTAGCCTTCCTTTTTGCCTTCCACCAGTCATCCTCGGTGCTCTTCTCAAGCACATATAGGACATCGCCTTCAGATATGGTAAGCTCGCCTTCGCCCTGAGGGGTGTAGTCGTATAAGGCTTTGTATATTCCAAGGAATCCCATCTTGCGATGCAGGACTAACGCCTACGAGCAGCGCACGACGGCAATAGCAAATCAATCGTCAAGTTAAGTCCATGCGTAGACCAGGCGACACAGCCTATAGCTAATATCTTGACGGATGCTGTGGTGACAACGTCAGGTTGTAATGTAGCCGGATGATGGAATTGCCACTTGTGTCTATTCAGGCACAGAACAGCAACACAGCGGATTACCGGGCTGTGGATAGCGACAGGATCGTGAGATTAGAGACTTGAATAGTCTATGAACTTCTGCTTTGGGACAGGAACTCTTTGCTGTTTGCACCCTGAACAGGCCTAGATGTCGATAGGCGGATGGCCACGGCTGCGGGATTTCGAAGAGGCTGAACACGTTCATTGGCTGTGTAAGCGACATAGCCCATTCAAGTTCTATGCGCTATCCCCGACAACGCGTCACACACCTGGATGACGACGCTAGAAGCAACGGCCGCCAGATGACTAATCAACAGCCGCCCTCCATTGCTCTTCCATTGGCTTTTCTTTCTTTATAGTCTAGACTACTCGTTTAGGCAATTCAAACAAACCTGTCAAAGGTCCGTCCGTGGCCTGATCATACTTTGTCGTGGTATTCCTCAACATACTGCCCTTGTGGATACGTTGCCCATGCTTTCTGAAGTACAGCCATGGCAGGGGTGCGCTGAAAGCATAACACCTGTCACATCATCTGAGGACCCCTAAAAATGCCATCGACAAGTGGCGTTCAAGTAAGTGATCACTAAATACTATACGGCATCTGACGGCCTTGGCACATCTGGTTTGGATTATTGGCTTCAAAGGATTTCCCTATATACATTCTGCTTTGAAATTTCCTATATACAATATGTTCTGGTAATCACGTCAGGTATCCTTCTCCAGCTCGTTCCTGACCTCCTATGCAATTGTTGCGTTTGTCCCAGAGCCCACGGCTGAAATTGCGGCCTGGAGCGGCTCGAACCACGCAGCCGCAAGTTTCGCGTTTCCGCTATCATTTGGATGCACTCCATCATAGGTATCTGTGGCGGTGTCGTATCCGGTGTAGCAATCAACCACAGTGATGGGGCTCTCAGTTGTGCTCTTCTCGGCAGCCCACGCTGGGATAGCATCGTTGAGGGCTATGATACCTGCTTCACAAGTCGCACAGCCATCAGTTGGGTTCATGGGTGTGATTTGAGCAACAATGATGTTCATGGTGCTCTTAGAGTCACGCATCTGGTCGACGAGGGTGGAGAATGCGTCCAGGATAGTGGCTGTAGCAATGTTGCTCCAGACGTCGTTTGTGGCGAGCTGCATTATCACAATGTCAGGCTGAGAAATTGCTAACCATCCTGGAAGCTGGTTGTCCGCAACGATGCCAGTGGCAAGGAAGCCTCCATGGCCGTCATTCTCCCCGTCATACTCGATACCGCAGCCTTGGCCTGGAAGAGTGCCGACAAAATCAATGTCCGTGGTGCCAGCCTCAACTAGCTTTTGATACAGGAGTGCCCTCCAACAGCCCTGGATACCGCCAATATTAGCCCACGGTCATTGACACACTGATAGAAGAAGACGAGAGAAACTTACGGGTGATCCAGTAATGCTGTCTCCAAGAGGGTTGATCTTGACCGCCACTGAAAACGCGGGGGTTATAAGCCCAGCCAGAAGGCTCAAGGCAAAGGCGGGCTTGATGAGAACCATTTTTAAGCTTATGATAATCACGCTTTATAATCTATGAGCCAAGACTTCTACTCTCCCAAGGGCCATCTGCTCTATATGTAGTTGTCGAAAAACAACTTCTCATTGTTCTTCCGTAGCGTAGCATTCTGCAATATATTCGGAGGTTCTCTTCGGTAGTGTGTTTTGAAAAGATAAAATAACAGATCTATTTAATCCAAAGCTGTATTAGATCACGGGGAAATATCCTCCGTCCACTTGAGCCGCCAGTTTATTGCACTGGGTTCACTCTATTTCCTTCACGTGGCACGCAGTCAACGGCCTGAAGTATATTAACTGACCATGCGTTGGTAGGAGCGTCTCGTCCAATTCAAGGAAAATGCGGGGGTCGGTTCCTGCGGGCCGGCAGATGTCTTGCGATCGCCGATACGTATCTTGGCATTCATCTCAGAGCACTCTTAGATGAGACAACAAAAGGCTCGTATAGTATCTCTAGTGTCTATAATCACCTGCTTATTTGTAGTTCTCTTTATATATATGGAATACTGCGTGTTTTCATAGAACTAGTGTCAACAAGCCAAAGGTCTCAAATCGTCACCACTGACACCTCGAGTATGCCTTCCTGAGCCACGAGCTCAGCGATGTTCTCTTTCCCGACAACGCCATCGACTCCTAGAATCATCAGCGCTTCCTTATGTAATTTACCATTTGTGTCCTGGCCTGAGGCAGTATTTCCAGGACTGTCCAGCGCCGCAACGCTCATAAACTTGATGTTGATGTCGCGGCTACCCAGAATACCACCCACGTGCCCAATCATTCCTGGGGAATCATAGTTGTGGCAAATGATCAAGGTGCCTTCTGGAATAAAACTAGTTGTGAACCTATCGAGCTTTGAGATGTAAATCGAGTTTCCTGATACGTATCCGGAAATCGTTTGCTCTCCGGTCCCATCGGAATTCGATGTTCGCAAGGTGACAAGGCTTGCATATGTCAAGCTACTGGACTCCCGACGATGGCTTTCGTTGATAACGATCCCTTTTTGCTTTGCAATGAGCGAGGCGTTGACAATGTTGACATCACGGCCACCAGAGTCGGAAATAGAGGAGGTAAGCCCCTTGACAAGTGCTGCGAACAGCGGTCGAGTATTTGATATAGAAGCCAACTCTCCCTCATAAATTAGATCAAAGGACTTGCCACCAGTAGCGGCCCCACGTGAGCCAAAATGCTGCGTGTAAAAGCTCCCCAAGCTTTCCACAAGCCGAACAAACGGTTGCAGCTTCTTGTATTCTTCGGGTAGAATCAATGGAGCATTGACGGCTGACGTCGGGAGGCCTCCGGATAGAATTGTGAGGACTTGAGCACAAACATCCAAACTAACATTCTCTTGGGCTTCCACCGTGCTCGCTCCCAAATGTGGCGTTGCCACAACCTTTGGGTGTCGGGTAAGTTTTTGAGCTGCCGAATCTGGCGCAGGTGGCTCAGATGTGAATACGTCCAAACCAGCACCTGCAATCGTCCCGGCTTCCAGTGCTTCCAAAAGAGCTTCTTCGTTAAATACACCTCCTCTCGCAACATTCAGAACTCTCGCAGTTTTCTTCATTTTCTTTAATTCCTCTGTGCTTATGAGATCCATCGTGCTCGCCACCAAGGGCGTGTGAATTGTGAGAAAATCGACCAGAGGAAGTAGCACTTGTAAATCGGAGACCATGGACACTGAGTTTGCAGCGGCAATCTCAGGGCTGGCGTAGGGGTCTAAGGCGACGACCGTCATGCCCAATCCAACAGCCATGCGTGCCACCTTGAGTCCAACTTTGCCCAGCCCAATTATACCCAGCGTCTTGCTGCTGACTTCCACCCCGACGAGTTTGCTCCGAATCCACTTTCCGTCCGAGAGGCTAGCAGACCCAGCAGGTATATTCCTAGCCGTGGCCAGAAGCAATGCAATTGTATGTTCCGCGGCAGCCACGATATTCCCACTGGGCGAGTTTACGACAATAACACCGAGGTCAGTTGCAGCTGCAACGTCTACATTGTCAACTCCCACGCCAGCTCTAGCAACCACCTTCAGCTTTGTGGCAGCCGAGAGGAGCTCCGCTGTGACCTTCGTCTCCGAGCGGATTATCAATGCATCATAATCTGGAATGAGGGCTTTTAATTCATCGGCACTTAAACCAGAGCGCTGGTCAATATCGAGTGAGCCCTGGAGAATGGCCAGGCCATCTGGCGAAACCTTTTCTGGTATGAGCACCTTCGGGCGGGCCGCAATTGGGACCAAGTCATTTCCTGGTGCCGCAGTCATGATGTTGAGTATACAATCAAAATAATCTATAGAACTTTGTATAGTTTGGGGGAGGTTGGATTTTCGTCAACCGTGGGATTATCTTTTGGGTATCAAATATCAAGGGAAAGAGCGGGGAGGTGAGGCACTCACCTTTTGCTTTGTATTGCTCCTTCCCCGCGGCAGCTTGCGATATCGGTTTGGGGGTTATGTACGGGGTACCAGCTGACAGATGACGACGCATCTTTGAACAGGAGACAACGAACATGTATGGCTGGATGATTGATGAACGCGAGCAACATGTACGCGATTACCCCGCGCTACAACAACGTACCCCCATGCCACCCCATGCTACCCCACGTCCGCTGTGACTTGTAGCGGGCCGATCCCAGTTACCACTAAGAGGATGATATAATGATTAAGGCTTGATGGCCCTATCATACAGAGAGTGCGGCGTGTTAGTTATGGTTTTATCGGGACATATGCATCTTATAACATTCGTACTTGTGATACCCAGCTCGGTCAATGTGCAAACCAATACCAAATCACCATGAGAATTGGCCGCAATTGTCCCCATCTAGACCACAAATTATTATAACATCACATACTAATGAGACACTATATCAAATGAGAAGCATCAAACTTATCACAGATCAACGACTGTCATGGCAAGCGTCACGTGTCGGCCAAAGCTGGAGTGTGTATCGGCAACTTCACTGAGTAATAATAAAGCGCATGAGACATTGAATGATTCATTTCTGAAGTCGAACTATTTTAATCTCCAACCTCGTTGATATTCCAGCCTTAGATAGGTCCTCGTTCATCCTTTCGGTGAGTTCCTGATATTCATCCAAGATCCTAAACAAAAATCTGCTCTGTATTTGTGACCCCTCTCTCTGAACCAGCGACATCATCAATCCACCAACTCTGTTTCCTTTTTTGAACAGCTCGCCTTGAACTGTCTGCTCTATAAAGCAAATAAACAGATGCTTCAAACTTTTAAATGGTTGCAATGCTTCTATAAGAGTCGACGAGTCCTTAATGTGCATGTCACTCCACATAATGCCCACAGACTCCATCTTAGAAACAGAACGACCATCATCTGCCGTAGCAAGCCGGTCCAGAATGAATTCTCGTGTCAGTCCCATAGCCTGTGCCGCATTTGCAGAGAACATCACGGCTGGATTTGATTGCTGCTGCTGGAGATAATATAGTGGAAGAAGGAATACATAAGTATCAAGTGAGTGCGAGGTCAGATCGAAGGGGTGCTCATGTACGGACATAAACACGCTATTGGGTTGAGGCGACAGAGGTCGATAGATGGCGAAGGCTTCAGAGCGCGTCTCGCGGTTAATATGGAAAAGGGGGTGTAATTGTGGGCGCGTGAGAGGCGTCTTGTATAGCAAGTCTGAGGGTTCGTACAAGTCGTTGGAGGTGAGAGTAGAGATCTGCAGCTCAATCACTCGTGGAGTGAGAGTAAGATGCCAGATTTTAAGACGGAGCTCGATCGGAAGATGGCTGAAATAATGGAATGACTGGTTGAGTGACTGTGTTGGTTGAACTGAAGATGCCATGACTGGAGGCTGATATCAACGACCGTTGTCTTGCAACAGCAATGCCCACAATATGTCCGGACTATGGAGAATACACTCCAGAATAGCAAAGTGCTCTGTGTAATGGGAAATGCTGGCAGCCTGCCGTGTGAGATTATTTTGTTTTATCAACTCTCATTTCCGTCTGCCTTGAACTTGGTGATGTTCCTCCGACTCCGAAAGTGACCCCACTGTATGTACTGTACATCTGGGCCCTGCTGCAGAGTAGGATTACCAAGCAACACCACCTATCCGTTTGGTGCTTCAACAGAAGTGGTGAAGAAAGGATGCACGGTATTCTAAGCAATCATGGTTTTATGATTTCGTTATATACTTTACATGACTGAGCTATTAATAAAGCCCCAGAATGTCCTATGGGTATCATGTCTTCTTCCCTCCATGGTCCATTACTTCGTCTTTTTTTTGGGGGTTCCTTTCTGGCTCCTTGGTGTCTCCATGAGTCGGCTGTTAATTATTAAAGTGAACAAACACCACATATAACACGCAGAAAACCCTGCTGCTCCAATCACCACATTAAGCACCACCCACAGATCTGGTAGACCCTTCGGCGCGTCCACAAACGCTTCTAGGCCATGCCATATAATCATGGCAAGATAAAAGATCGTATGTATGAAGACTGTGCCATGTTCCAATGCTCCCTTGCCCCATCTGGGTTTCCGGTAGACCCCCCAGCTTACTGGCGGTATATCGAGCAGGTATGCCCAAAGCAATGTCAACACTGCATATGGAACTCGTAGCCCCACCCTTTGCAGCAAGGGAAACATGGTCCACGCGCCCAAAATGTTTGCAAAGCCTACCCATGACCGTGTATACGGATGCAGGCCATTTTTCGAGGCGAGAAGTAGTGTCATTGGCATTAAAGGTAACAGTACCGACTTTTCGTGAACTTGGAAGCTGAAAAGAAAAAAGGCCCAGGCCGTCGTAGCCAATGCTAGTGGCAATAGTTCCTTTCTGGGGTTCACAAATATAGCCACACATGGTGGGAAAATGGACCCCAGCGTCGCCAAGAGCGAAAGACGTTGCAACTGGGCGATCGGAAGGTATTTCAGTTTGTAAACAATGTTGAGAGCGCACCAGAAGTTCGCAACTTTGTCCTCGAATAGGCCGCGAGCGAAGGGAAAGACGCGGTGAACAAGCTGCGCAAGCTGATGCACTGGAGGAAAGTACCACGCATCCGAGTCCAGGTAGCCCGTGTATGAAGGGAATATAGGGAATATAGGGGCATGGCCGTTCAATTCGGGTATGGCATCTACGCCACGATGGTGGTCGTAGATTGCACCCGCAATGAGGGGTAGCAGCAAGAGCGCAAAGGCACCGACTGTAACCAATGCGATGCCAAGAAACCTAGAGATGTTGATATTTGGAAAAATGCATACACCCAATAGGTAAGCAAAGATGGCCGGCGCGTAGTACAGTGCCATCTGTTTGAACCCCAAGGCTAAAACAAAGAATACGCAGCTCCACATGTAGCGGCCAGCTACAATGCTTGATGCGCAGGCCAGAACCAAACCGAGCATAACGGTATTATACTGGAAATGGACGTGGTCAATGAGTATGGTTGCTGGTTGGAGCAGAATTGCAACCAGCGCAACAGAAGAATCCCACGTTTGAACGCCTTGGAGGCGGCTGTATCGCCGGACAAATATAACCGCAGCGGGGATATAGACCAAGTATTCCGAGATGACGACAGAGGCTCGCATGAAAACCTTGAGCGTTTCATCGTCCAGCCCTCTTGAAGTATACAGTTGGAACCACTTTGGGTTTATATATGTCCCGACTTTCCCAAAGACCCAACTGTGATAAGCTGTCAAAGGTGGGTAGTCTAATCCCCACCACTCCAGGTCATGGAAGTACCATTGCGAGATTGGTAGCTGAGTTGTGATTTCCATCCAATGCCGCTGTGCTTCGTAGTCGCCATGCATAGGAGGATTTTGGTAGCCTATAAAACAGAAGGAATTAGCATGAGTCCGTTTGATGAATCACAAATGGAGCAATACCAGAGTAACCCCATAGTCCTGCCGCCCAGCGTATCATTCCTACGACCATGAGGACGATTGGGAGCACCGTCCATTGCGAAACACCTCCACGAGCTGACCACATAAAGGCCGCAAGAGGATATGCCGGCTTCATTCCAGTAGACGATGTAGAGAGGCTTCCAGTGGAGTCTTTAACTCGGCCGGCGCTATGTTTGATGACATTGCTCGCAAAGGAGACCTCGTTGCCTGCTTTCTTCCCCTTGCGTCGAGGCTTGTGGGGTGAAGGCGTGGCCATTCTCAATATGCCCTGTAATCTTCACTTTGCATTGTTTGCGGAAAACACATACAGGTTGTGAGGGGCAAAGCTATCGGGTTGTCTCGTACTATTTACATAGCTTCCCCCAGGTATTGAACATCGGATCATTATTTTCCCGCAACCCCGACGCGACCTTGAGTTGTGGCGGACTTCATGGAAACAACCACCCACTTCAGATTCACATCGCTCTTATGCCATACGCTGCCTCTGTCTGAAGACACTCTGGTGGGCATTTCCAACCAACCAAATGCACCATTAAAGAAATACTGCGACTTCATCAACCACGATGTCGAAACCCACGATTACCCTCAAGATCAATAATGGCGGCTCAACCCCAGGATTCAACCTCACGGGCAAGAGCCCATCGACAGCAGGCACTCCGACTCCCAGCAGTGCCACCCCAAAGATCAGATTTAACGTGAGCGGCGGGTCAAAGCCAACAACTACAAACGAGGCCATAGCCAAACCACCACCAAAAACCAAGGCTGGGCGAGCATCCAAACCTTCTGCCAAAGCTGCAGCGAACAAGAATGGCAAACGTATTAAAGACGAATCGGACGATGGAGATGATAACAAATCGCGCGCAATAGCAGAGAGAGCGCCGAAGAAGCTGAAGCTGAGTCTGGGAGGCCCGAAGGCTCCAACCGTTTTAAAAGCAAAATTCAAAGGCAAGCCGCCAAAGAGGCCGCTTGGAGAGGGCTATGACTCCGAGGCCAGCGACAGAGAAGAAGACCCCCTTGTGGTTGAACAATTTATATTGCGCATGATACCTGGACCGGACTGTGACTATATTCGAGAATCGATCCAGAATAAGACTATTGGCATGCCACGACCGGACGGGGCAGAAATCCAGATGAAATTCGTTCACACAGAAGGACGTCGCGCCATCGTAACAGTACGCAAGCATCATTACGCAGCGACCCTGGTTGACCTACCTTCTGTTATTGAAGGCATGAAGAGTTGGGACAAGAGAGGGTGGTGGAAGTCAGCGGATATCTGCCAAATGCTTTTGGTCTTTGCGCCAATAAAGACGGAGGCGGAGGCGGCAACGATAGATTTACCAAAAGTTATTGACCCTCATACTTTCCAATATCCCCATGGATTAACGCCTCCAATGCACTTTGCTCGGAAGCGCCGGTTCAGGAAGCGCATCAGCAGGACAGCCATTGAAGCCGTGGAAGACGCTGTTGAAAAGCTCCTGGAGGCCGATTTAAAGGCAGAAAGTATCAGACATGAGCTCATTGAACCCGAAGTCCAGAGCCGGCAAGGGAGTCGTTCATTTGGAAGCCCACTCGCCTACGACGAAGAGGAAGGATATTCCGAAGATGAGGACGCAGATGGGGATGTTGATGATGGCACTGCATATTACGGTCATATCAATGGCGATGGCGTACCTAAACAAGAGGAAGGAGAGGAGCATGACCTTGATGCCGACCTTGAGGCTGATTTGGAAGCTGCTTTCGAGGCCGAGTTTGATGTTGAAACACCCGCGTCCAACGCCATCGTTGAAACCCCGATTGCAACGGTTGCAAGTGGCACGCCGGATGCAAGCGGCAATGTGAATGGAGATAGCGGTGATGAATCGTCTGATGCTAGTGTGGAAGACGACGACGCAGACGGTGGCTCTGGCGACGAGATCGACGATGACGAGCGTACCAGATTGGCGCAGCTCCAAGGTGCCAAGGAGGATATTGCCGAAATGGAGAAGCAACTGGCAAGCTTACAGTCATCATGGGAGATGCAGGTCAACCCAATTCTAAAAACGAGAATCAAGGGGAATATCGAGAAAGTCAAGGCTGAATTACAGCTAAAGAAATCTGCGATTGGGGAAGGAGATGAAGATTAGAATCGGGTTGGACAGGACATATAAAACGGAATCAAGCTGGCGTTATAAATACCCTGGGGGGGGGGGGC
>JPJW01000908.1:0-49417 GCA_000750755.1 Pseudogymnoascus sp. VKM F-4513 (FW-928)
GGCTGTCGACTATCTCGGTCACGACGACGATGACGGTGTTCTGACTTTGTTAGCTAGTGACCTCGGGGTTCTCGTGGGGGGTCGGACGGAGACTCACGGCATTGCGGTTCTTGTTCCTGTAGTGGTTCTGGCGGATCCGATCACGTTGCTGTCTGAGCTCAAAGTTCCTGCCGCTGCGCTGGCGGACTTGCTCTTGGACGATCACGACGAGGTCAGCCTCTTGTTGTCGCTGTATGTCTGTGAGCTGGATGACAGTCGTGGAAATTATGACGTTGACGTCGTTCCTGTTGCGGTCGTTGCGGTTGTTTCCATTATTCCTGCCATTATCCCTGTTGTTGCCGTTGTTGCCGTTATCAATTACCACCACGGCTCGGGCATCAAGTGACTGAACATGGCGCGAATGTAAATGCTGTCCAGGGCTACGCGTGCCGAGTCCAGACTCAGGACGGGGTGCTATAAGGTGTTAGTTAATACGATTCCAGTTTGGGGCTTCCGATCAGACATACCACCGGAAACAAGAGCAGCAAGGCTCAGCAAAGCTGCGGCGGTGTTGAAAAGCATACTTCTGACTGGCAGTAAAGACACTAAAGAATTATAGAGACCGGGTAATAGAATTGAGAATGAGAACGAGATATTAGGTAAGTGGATTATAAGATGGCTACCAGCGCGCTGAACGATAGAAGGAATGTGTGCGTGCAGGAATTAAACTGCTGTCAAAGATTGCGGTCCTGCTGTGTCATTTCCAAAAGTCGAGGAAGGCTGTGACTTCATATATCATATTTCCCCGGGACGCCCTCGGAATCGACGATGCCTAGACGGATGGGTTGTCATCCGTCCCAGCCTGACAACGGCAGACGCCGTCTCCATGCAAGGATTATGAAGCACGCGCCAAGACTTTAACTGCTGTGATTAAGCTTATTGCGTGGGGTTGGGATTTCGTCAAGTGTTCATAGTGAAGAAAATGACAAGGGGAGTATGACAGCCAAGGGGGTTCTGCTAGTACGATATCGTTGGCGTCTAAGCGCCCGTTGCTGAAGGCGGGTTAATCAAACCGATTTGACACCTCACGCAATTTTCGTTCTATTCCCCAGGCTATCATTTGCCATTGCACACGATTTTAATGGATTGATCTGATGCAATCAGCTCGAGCATTCACTTGCCTGCTCGTATAACAATTGCTCATTATACAGAAATAAAAGGTAGGTTTTGAAAAGAGGAGGGCCTCATCATGGTCGATGTGATGGTCATCGTGATGTCTTGGCGCCAAAAAGCTTGACCTTCTTGACTCCTTCCAAAAAAAAAACGACATGATTGAGAAAACACAAATCATCCAGGGTCATAATGGGAGAGGTCCTGGGTTATGTGGGTGTAACTTTGACAGTTTTCAAGCAAACACCCTTGACCCAGCCTGAGACCGTGTTTGCGACAGGAACTGTTTGGCTGAGCCTCAAGGCAAATCTGCAACGTTAAAGGTATGATTGCCCTTGAAACTGCAATGCAATCCGTAAAAAATGAAAAACTGTATACTACCAACACAATGTTCTATGGTCCGAAGCCAGAACAATGCCCTTCCGATGGTGTTTCTACCGTTTGGGGCGCAGCGCGACACGGATGGTCCGTCTGGTCATGCCAATGGGCAGGTGCACAACCAGTGTAAGCCCGTAGCTCGATGATGCGATCCGGCATAAGGCAATTGCCATACATGATTCATGCCGGTGCATGGGTTCATTCGGATCCGGAAGCAAGAACCCAAAGTTGTCATTCCAGATACCAGATGAAAGGGTGGTTTGATACCCGTGGATATAACAGGCAGGTCTCGGAAGTATCAGGGCCAGAATTTGGTAATAGCATCATCGTGCACACGAATCGAATCAAACAGACAACCGGATACGCCCGGAGATATTTTAATATTTTTAGATCGTGTTCTTGATGGGTGTTGGATGTTTTCCCACTTCGCGATCGCCTCGATGATCGAAACTCAAACGTTGTGGTCACATGACCTCGCTTGCCAAATCCACGCTAAGGGTTAGTCCGCACACTTCTTCGCGTCGAGAGCTTTTACGACATTTCCTCTGGCAAGCATCGATAGCGGCAGCGACTTCACCACAACAGTCGCCATCATGTCTCTCGTATCGGCCGAGAAGTCGAACTTCCAGTTCATCCTGCGACTTCTGAACACCAATGTCGAGGGAAAGCAAAAGGTCATGTACGCCTTGACCAAGATCAAGGGTGTCGGACGCCGTTACTCCAACTTGGTCTGCAAGAAGGCTGATGTTGACCTCAACAAGCGGTATGCATTCTCCAGTGCAGTCCATCGCCCAAAAGCGCAATGGACTATGGGAAAGAAGACTTGGAAACTAATTGAATCAATAGTGCCGGAGAACTCACCTCGGAAGAGCTCGAGCGCATCGTGACCATCATCCAAAACCCCACGCAATACAAGATCCCCGCCTGGTTCCTCAACAGACAACGCGATATCGTGGACGGCAAGGACTACCAGGTCCTGGCCAACAACGTCGACTCCAAGCTCCGTGACGATCTCGAGCGCCTGAAGAAGATCCGCGCTCACCGTGGTCTCCGTCACTACTGGGGTCTCCGTGTCCGTGGACAGCACTCCAAGACCACCGGTCGCAGGGGCCGCACCGTCGGTGTCTCCAAGAAGAAGGGAGGTTAAGCGCATCGTTCTGGGTTTGGGATGGATTGGGAGGGCGGAGTATAGCATTGCAAGGGCTTGCACGCGTTTTTATGCTGGTGTATCGCTCCTCAGCAGACGCTGGGATATGGGTGTCCTTACCCCGCTGTGTCAATCTGAAAACAATTAAAAAACAGTCGGTTCCTTTGTGTTCTATGTGACTGTGGTTCTGTCTGCCAAGACGGAATTGTACGCCTCAGATCAATGATCAAATATTCCACTGGATGCAAGTGGCATACTTGATCATTGATCTGATTCCCTGCATGTGTGCAATGCTCCTCGGTTTCTTATATCACGTTTCGGAAACTCCAATCGCTCGTAATACCTTGTTGCACATTCTCCACTTCGAGCATCCCGTAAATAAATTCTGTAAATAGACTTGGTATTTGCCACCGACAAGAGGTTACCGGTGACTTTTCGTACTGGCTCCATGAAATGGCATTGGAAGTAATTGGCAGGCCAGATTCAGTGAGGCCCGATACTGGAAGTCTATTTGAAGACGGTATCCAAATTAACTAGAGTGTTTTATATGCTATAGTAATATATTTTTGGCAGTATATTGTGTGTCACGTGATTCTATGTTTCACAGGGCTAGATATCGATAGGCGTCTCATTTGGGTCGAGGGAATTGGTATGTCCGAATCAAACAACCCGAAAATACATAATTTAATCGATATAGATTATTTAATACTTATCTACTATTAGTTACAATATAGGGAAGTATATAAAGAACCTATTGGTAATACGTTAATATAATATTAATAAGAGTAATATTTTAAATTGTATGAATAAACTGGGTAATATTTTTGTAGCTTTAGGGAATCAAATCAATCGAAATTCAATAATCGGTGTGAAGTAAAGTAAAAGAGCCTACAGTAATAAAAGGAGATACAGCAAGGCGAGAATCACAGCGGAGTTCAAGTACGTTCAAATGACACTTGCAGCAGACGATGCAGTTTATAATAGAAAGCAAATCATGTTATGTCCAAACTACTCTAAATCACCAACACCTTCCAAAACAAAATCAATCGACTATATGTGGTCCACACCAATTTAGTTGTTGAACCACTCACCCCCGATCCATCTGTTGAAAAAGTCCAAGCTGCCCTCGGGCTGGTTCATTGGCACCATGTGCCCAGCGGCGAAGATCCTCATGAACGTCAGGTTACCGCTCGACTTGACAGTACCGGTCTTTTCCTCGCCCAACTTCAGATCCTTCGTCTCAGCAGACTTGTAGTCCTTGTGTCCCTTCCACTCGAGCTTGTCAGTCCAGGCACGGTTACCGAGCCAGTTGCAGATAAAGTCGGTGTCACCAGCGTAGATAAGCACTGGAATCTCCTCGAGGATGCTTGGGACGAGGCGGTGGTAAGGTTTCATCCAGTCACCCTGGAACAGGAAGTTGCGGTTGATGTCAAAGTTGCAGGAGTCGTACGAAGAAACCTCGACACCAAGCTCGGCCTGAACTTCCTTCTTGTTTAGGAATTCAGAGATCCACCCGAGGGCAGAGTAGCACAAGTTAGAGCTGTCCTCGCACTTGCTGCGAATGTCGTACACGTTCTGTCCAGTGCGCTGGTAGGGGCCCATCATGGCGTTGTTACAGTAGATGCTAGCAGGCACACAGGACCAGACGCTCTCGCTCTGGTAGCAGCTTTCAATCAAAGACTGGCAGCGTGAAAGAGAGTTGTCCATAGATTGGCACTCGCTTTCGCCGAGCACAGCCGGCCAGCCACCATCACCGCAGGCCATGGGCCTGTAGTACTCGTACTGGGTCAATCCATCAGTGAGACCGTTGCCGATGAGCACCGACTTCAGGTTGATGTTGCGCTTCTTGTGCGAAAGAATCTCAGAGGTGAAAACTGGGATGTAGTGGCCGGCATATGACTCTCCAGCAATGTGGAAGTCCTGCTTCGCGTATTGCGGGAATTGCTCGAAGAAGAGGGTGAGCAGTGCATATACATCCTTTCCTGCGGCAACGGTGTTGCTGACGGAGCCGCCGCTGTACGAGTAGCCAACGTTGACAGGCTGGTCAAGGAAGATGACAGATGCATTGGCATTCCAAGAGTATGGGTTGTTGTGAAGCTTAAGGTCCTTGTCGATGGACGATGGGCCAAGCTCGAGGAAGAGGCCAGTGAGAGAGGAGCAGCCTGGGCCGCCGTTGAGCCAGAGCACGACGGGGTCGTTGACCGGGTCATTGCGAGACTCAAAGAACCCTAATATTGTTAATCAAGATTCGTTTACTTGGGTTGTGAGGAACTTACAGTAGAAAAGATGCTTGTCGTTTTCCTCGTCATCCAAATAGCCGCTGTACTGTTTCACAGTATCAACGCCCAGCTTCTTTGGGTCGACGTGCTTAGCCCTCAGGTTGTACGACTCGAGGTGGCCATCAATAGCTCTCTCCTCCTCGCCATTCTCATTCATAACCTTGACGCCCTGTACATCTGCGCCCTTCACAATGTAGTCCCATGTGCTGTCGGGTCTCTTCTTGCTTGGCTTTGGAGACGACAGGAAGTTTGCCTTGCTCATTTGCTCGGGAAACATCATCGTCACTTCGTCCCAGACGGCCTTTGCCTCGGCGCCCATGTTATTCATGCTCTCCGCCAGCGGGCCGAGCAATGAGCTCCATGAAGGCGCGGCCTTGGAGTCACCAAGGATCGGCTCTTGGTTGAGCGGGTTTTTGAAGACATGCTGTTGAGGAGCAACAGCAGCGGTCGCAGCGCCGATGAGGGCGGTAGTGGCAAGAAGTTTCATCGTCTCTATCAATATTTGTTGGACGATTGGTGTTGTTGAGGATGGTGAGGGGAAGTGGTGTGGAGGATATACGCACTCGGGTAGTGGCGATGGAGGTTGATGGGGCGAGCGGGCGATGGGCGGTGCCTGAATGACTGTGTGACGAGTAGCGTAGTTGCTATCGCTACGCTACTTTCCATGGTGGCCCTGCCAGGTTGCACCACCTTCAGCGGCCTTATCCGGAAAATGACGTAAGCTGTCTGTTTGCCTGGTGTACGTCACGTGCGCCATATCCAGACATGCTCGCTGCGTCCAACAGTCTATAGAGTCGCTATGTATAATAGCAACGATAATAGCAAGTATAAATGAAGCAAATGAGCCTAGAATATGATTACTCAGTGTTGGAACTAGCAAATTGGCCACTAGAAAGCAGAATTAAAGAGATAAGTACTGTGAATCCGTTGATTTTTCGCATGAAAACAACGCCGCAAGACCCACCCAATTGTGTATAGTATATACATTCCCAGCCGACTGCGAATATATATTTAATAAGGAGTAGATTAAGATTACAGTTCAGGCTTTCGCCGTGATATTGAATAGGTGCAAGCGCCGAATATGAAGCCCATGCGTTGTCATGAATTCCCACACGTGATGGGATATATATCGTCACCCCGCACACCCCGCGCACAACCCCGCGCACACCGCCGCACATAACAGTCTTTCCATATCCCAACATCAAACACTCATACCTAAATAACCTCTGAATTACCGCAAATATGCCCGTCGGAATCAAGACTGTGAGCGCCGCTGTCCCCGTTACACATTTGGACACTGCCTAACCGTTCCCAGCCGTCGAACCAAATCAAACTGACGAACGTTTCGTTGGTGCGACTCAAGAAAGGCAAAAAGCGCTTCGAAATTGCCTGCTACAAGAACAAAGTACTCGAATGGCGTAACGGCATCGAAAAGAACCTCGACGAGGTCCTACAAATCCCGAATGTCTTCGTGAACGTGTCGAAGGGCGAGACGGCGAAGAAGGAAGACCTGGCGAAGGCGTTCGGGAAGGATGTGAAACAGGATGACATTATCTTGGAGATTCTGAACAAGGGTGAGCTGCAGGTTGGTGAGAAGGAGCGTGCAGCACAGTTGGAGCGCGTTCACAACGAGATTGTGGATATTGTGGCGGGAAAGCTGGTCGACCCGAAGACAAAGAAGGTGTACACTACTGGAATGATTGAGAAGGCACTGGATATGGTCAGCGCCGCTGGAGCACAGGAGAGGCAGGAGAAGAATGCTGCCCCCGCAGAAGCCCCAGCTGCAGGGGAAGAGAAGAAGCATCTGCCGACCTGGACTGGAGTCAACGCAACGAAGAGCGCAAAGAGTCAGGCACTGGACGCCATAAAGGCCTTGGTGGCGAGGCAGCCCATACCGGTTGAGAGGGCCAGGATGAGTCTACGGATTACATGCCCGATGAAGGAGCTGAAGAATACGTTGAAGGGCCAGAAGACGGGTGGGGAGGATGGAGAGAGGAAGATGACAGTCAAGGATAAGATCCTGGAACTGGTCGAGCAGATTGAGAGACAAGAAGTTACTGGAAGTGAATGGGAGCTTGTCGGTTTTGTGGAGCCAGGAGCATACAAACTCCTTGGCGACCTCATCGGAAGTGAGACAAAGGGTGCTGGCAGGATCGAGGTTTTGGATATGGCGGTCAAACATGAGGATTGAAGGGTTGCTGAGGTGAGTGGTCAAGAGGTGGATACAGGACACGGCTCGACCGACCCATGACTTCGGTGCGATGTATTCATCTGGGCCACACGCGCGCGCGTGGTACGCCAACAGAGCCAACGAATCCATCACCTTGGCCGAAAGGCGTGGGTAATCTTGTTGCACTCTTGTTGTGCTGGAGGTGGAGGCTGAGCCGCTGTCATATTCCGACAGTGGCCGTGGATGGGAGACCCAGGCAGGAGAGTCTGGGCAAGCCCCAGGAACCCCTCCAAAACGACTCGTCTGGAGGGAGAGGTCTAAGTAGGTAGCCATGCAGAAGACAGAATCGAAACAAGATATCCCCGTGCTGTATTTAATTATGCCGTGCTGAAAGCATTGAACGTATTATCTTACTCTGGATCTTACCACGTCTTCCGCGTTTGAAAGTACAGGATGTCACCGGCACACGTCCATTAATTACACTGATTGAACTCCTGATTTTTACAAGCTTACGCGCATTCCACAGGGACACAAAAGCATAACCTGTTTGTTTGGACCTGTTGGCCATGTCTTGAGCTTTTAATTTGCACGTCAGAGAAGGATTGTTCTTCTTCAAGTCAAGGCACCAGGCCATGATCTCAATGAAAAGGGTTCCCAAAGGGAGTGCAATCAAAAATTCCGCGATCCAAGACCCCGAAGGATATTGGCCGATGCTTGAGTCCCCGATGTGCAATGGAGCTCTCGCATTAGGGCCGAGGATATTCATGAGCATCCTGGCCATCACAAGGTAAGTATGAAGAAGAAAAGAAGAGGTTTAACGAAGGGGGGAGGCCAGATATTTATACTGAACTGGCAGGAACTAAGCGAGTCTCAAACGGGAAAGATGGCAGGTGCAAACACTGCAAACTTTGGTTAGCGCCTGAACCAAAAAGTTTGCTTGCCTGAAGGACCTGAGGGCAAATCGTGCCCTTTCACCGCCTTCACACGTGATCTGCCAAAATAAATCCCAAAAGTTCGAGGGCCCGTGCACGAAAAGCGGGCACGTGAATTTTTGCCCACATCAATTGTGCTTGGGCAATTTCTCGCTTAGGGCGCACACAATCGAGATTTCACGAATTTGTGGCTCCCTCTTCCTCCGACTTGAGATTCCCACGAAGACAACGACCAACGACAACGGCAACGACTTGATACCAAAATGGCCATCAAGCACAACCAGCAGATCCCGCACAACCGTAAGAACACCATCAGCAAGATTGCGCGCTTCGAACAGTAGAGGTACTGACTGTTGATGGATAGATTTCCGCAAGGATTGGCAGCGCCGGGTTCGCGTTCACTTCGACCAGGTACATACACACCCTCTGCGATGCCCGAAATAAGATCGGGGGATGGAGAAGGAGTTCAGGAAAAATTCTAACACCCACAATAGCCAGGTCGCAAGCTCAGACGCCGCAATGCACGTCTCTCCAAGGCCGCCGCTGTTGCCCCTCGCCCAGTGGACAAGCTGAGACCAATTGTCCGCTGCCCAACTGTCAAGTACAACCGCCGTGTCCGTGCCGGACGTGGTTTCTCCCTTGAGGAGCTGAAGGTAATTTGCCGTGCAAAACGAGAGGTGGAAGAAGACCAGAGTTCTGACTGTATTCTGTATTTTAGGAGGCCGCCATCCCCCGCAAGCTTGCACGCACCATCGGTATCTCCGTCGACACCCGCCGCCAGAACCTTTCCGTCGAGTCCCTGACCCTGAACGTCGAGCGCCTCAAGGCTTACCGTGCCCGCCTCATCCTTTTCCCAAGAAAGGCTGGCCAGGCCAAGGCTGGTGACGCCTCCAAGGAGGAGGTCTCCGCCGCCCAGAAGGAGTACACCAAGAGCACCAAGGCCGCATTCCCCCACCCTGCCGCCGTTGCCGTTACCGAGATCAAGAAGAGCGAGGTCCCAGCTGCTGTTGAGGGCGGTGCCTACAGAAAGCTCAGAGACTCGAGGAGCGAGCAAAGATACGCCGGTGCGCGTGAGAAGCGGGCGAAGGACAAGGCTGATGAGGCTGCTGCCTCTAAGAAATAAATGTGAGGGTATGGGCATGGTGTTTTTGCAAGTCTGGTTGTGGATCTGCATCAGATTATTGCATTCAAGGATTGCTTAGGTGTACTTTCATGAATGCAAAGGGCTTCACAATTTCAGTTATGATGCCAAAACATGTGGATTATGTGACGTGAGGTGGCTTGAGAGCAACAGTAAGTTCTATCCAGCTGAAACACCCATATTGCTGGTTCTATTTTTGTCTGCGAACTTGTTCAATTTAGTCCATTACTTTTGGTGGGAATGTTCCTTTACTTGCTGCACGCATCGGCCCCCGGTTCAAATAGAGAAGTCTCAGACCATGCCCGAGTCCCCGCACTTTTTTTCCCCTGTTGATACGTTATCGCGATCGAAAGCATCGTCTGTCATGGGGGCCGTATTCCACCACATAGCACCTGGGAACCCTGCCCAGCCATTGTTCCTTCACTGTACACATAAGGCAACCCCACGTTCGGCTGCATATGAAACAGATTCCCAGGGTCTATGCTGGTCACCGCCTCTGAGCTCAAGGCGAGAACCAACAGAACAGAGAATCCATGTTGTCTGACCAGATCGGTCAATGTCGCACCAACAGCAAGAATGTGACAAACGAATCTGAAAGCGTTCAGCTTTGACTCGCCATATTGGAACATGTAAATGGATCTACAGAATGGCCTCGACATGAAGTAAAGCAAAGCCAAAGAAGCCCTCTGTGCGGCCAATGCTTGGTATTCCTGAATAACATCTTCAATCAAATACCACCATTTCCTGCAGTGCAAGGTGATACTGCCCACGTTTCCCCACAAAAGCATCTACTAGCTGTACTCTTTGCTAAAATATGGTTTGCTCGAGGTGACATTAGGGTGCGAGACGAGAACCCTGAGCGAATTGATGTCTGGCGATCATGCCTCGCGGTCGTTTAGACTCTGTCCTGTCCCACTCCGACTCATCCGAGCCTCTTTCTCAAACCCCGCGCTATCAAGCAACACCATGAACTGTCGCGCTTGGAAAACCTTGACTATGACCATAACTATGGTTTTGAAACGAAACAAAACTGTAATAGGTTTGCCGACAACGATGACTATGCTGTTGCATCCCCTCCCCCCTCCGAAACAGCCCTCGACATGATCGCCAGCACAACTCAGTCCTGGAGATATAAAACGGGACATGAATTTGCAGAGTCTACACCGGTAACATGAGCTGGCGTACAACATGAGTGTGAAAGCCCTCAGAGGAGATTTTCGCGGTCTGCATGCAGTTCTCCACAGTCTCAGCTACCACAACAACTGTAACACGAATATTTTTGGTATGCTTACATCGGCTCCTGTCTGACATGGCCTAACTGTATGCATCATTTGGAGAATCGCTAACATATCACAACCTAGTCTACACCAAGGTTCCCTTCATGGGAGACTCCATCGTGAGTATGCATATTCAGTGCATTGGAACCACAGATATGGCCCCGGAAAGCCTAGCCCTCTCTTTCCTGCTCCGAGAAGGCCCGCCAACCCTTCATTGTGCTATATGAGATTCCAACCCCTTTTTTACCCAGCAGAAACTACGGCGCCTAATATGGACATATTCCATGTAAATATTGGACGAGTAGTTGCACCTACAATAACCAGTGACCAACAGTAATACACATAGAACCCACGAACCGCCCTTCTCTGCCATAAGGGGCTCTATCGAAGGCTGTGCCGCCAAAAAAATGCCCTTACTGACAGCTGAAACCGCGCAGTTTGATAATTGCTGTTCCCGTTGCGTGAAGTTGCAAGCTGTTATCGGCAAGAAAAGGCCTGTCCTGCTATCCTGTCCTACCAGCGTACACATAACCAATTGAACAACATTATTGAAAGCGGCAATCGGTCGAGGGAATATTCTGGGTATCAGAATCAACCCCGTCGGTGAAACGGATTCTTAGAACTATAATTACCCATCTTTCTCCTCTGGACCTCCAATCCGAGTTTCTAAAGATACAAGGGCACAGGACTAAAAAGCTATCAAAAAACGACTTTCAATAGCTTCGTCTGTTAAAATGAAGACTAAAGTGCTATCAGTCTTTTTTGCGCTAGCAGCCATATCGGTTGCCGCCCCTCAGCACCAGCAGACAAGTATTGACAAATCTTCCGCAGATGTTCAAGACATTTGCTGGAAAGTTTGCTGGCATCACATTCCCCGTTGTCCCAGCGGATGGGTCCTGCTCTCTTCTCCATTAATATGTTCTTCATATCCTAACTTTATCTAGTACTCTAACAATAAAGGCACAGCCTCCCATCCATGCTGGACCTGCTGCCGAGCACCAAGTGATACAGCTGAAACAGAAGAAATTGAAATCAATATCCACATCAGCGACAAAAATCCAGCTATGTCTGCCCCTCTTGAAGAAGATATGGAATCAGGCATGGAACTCGAAATGGAAGCTGAAGTGGAAGATAACGCAGAATCCGACGGGCAAACCATTGGCCTGGCTCAAATTTGTGGCAGACGCTGCTTTCACAGGCGGCCTCACTGCCGTAGGGGATGGGTGCGCTCCGTTTTGCTGTCTCTACTCTTTACATTATTAAACCACCATACTGACTTTTGTTTAGTTCCCTCGGTTTAGAAATCACTGCTGGAGATGCTGTAGACATCATGCTACAACTTCAATCGATTCCACGCCTAATAACGAAGATGTAGAATCTGGCATGGAACTCGTAATGGAAGCTAAAGTGGGAGATGATGCAGAAGTCGACGGGCAAAGCACAGACCTGGCTCTGATTTGTCACAGACGCTGCTGGCACAGACGGCCTCGCCGCTGCCCCAGAGGATTGGTACACTCCGTTTTCCCATCTCCCATCTTTGTATTATTAGGCCACCATACTGACTTTTATTTAGTATCCTCGGTTTATAAATCACTGTTGGAGATGCTGCGAATATCGACATGCTACGGCTTCAATAGATTCCACGCCTGACAACGAAGATATTGATATTGCAATTGACGTCCACATCGACTCAACTACAACTGAAGAGCTTTAATCGAATGGAGGAGGTTGCCTAAGGGAATAGAAGGGATACTTTCAACAAGCGCCCTTCTTGAGAAGTTACGATGACAGGAGGGATTTGGCCGTGATTACGGCATATAACATTCACTTAATAAACTGGCTCGAGGCAGATGCACCAGTGAGATATTTAAATTGTGATTATTGGCTGGCATTAAGTGACCCTTGTTATATTAACCTCATTGTATAGGCGAATATTTTGACACAGATTGCTTCACTTCGTGGGAGATAATTTTATAAAAGAGAGTCAAAACCATTGCTTGAATTAAAGTAAAAATCTTAAAATAACTTACCTGGCCTTACCTCCTGATTCACCCCCTCACTTACCTCATTTCCACCCCTCGAGCTACGGAGATTTAGCGGTACGGGTCAAAAATCAAATCATCTCCCCAATTGTTCCTTGTAGCCCTCAGGTCATTACCAATCCCAAACTCTTCCAACACGTCTGTTCTTGGCCGTGCAAGATCTTGGGTTTCATATTCTCCCCCAGAATTCTCTGCGGTCACCCTGGGCGGATGCAGCCTTGTCTTGTAGAACTCGGCCTGTTCAGGCAATCCTAGCATCTCCAGCAGGCTTGTTACTCCGAACTCGTCATTTCCAACCTCAGCATAGGCCATTAGGGAGATAAGCTGGTCCGAATCGGCGTCTCGCGCCCACTGAACAAGCCCTACCACGGTTTTCACCCACATGACCACCTCATCCCCATCCAGCGTTCCAGTATGAGCCCTGAACTCAATAGTCTGCTTGACCGCGACCATAGGGTCATCTAGGTTTCCGAAATCAACAGCACAACGGTCTCCAGCGCACACGTCAAACTCGTGCACTAGCGCTGCGACGGTCCCTAGCTTGGGGCTATATAGATCGTCAATAAGAGTGCGAATGCTCCAACTGGGGTTATGCCATGCGTAATTCGAGTCGACACGTAGGGGCATACACCAAGTTTGGGTTTGTCGGTGAGGAGGATGCAGCGTCTGTAGCTGGGGCTCAAATCCCCATAGTATAGCTATGAGGCTACGGACTGTATTGTGGCCGAACCCATCAGCACCGTCTCCAACATGAACATGCAACCCTGTTGTTTTTGTGGCAACGAGACGGAACTGAGTGGTGAGAGTTGCACAGGCGACACGGATTTGGGTCAGTGACTCAGGGCGGAAATACAGTGCTGGCGAAATAACTTCGGCAGAATGCCAACGGTAGATGGGATTGTTGCAAGGCGCAATTTTGTACGGGGGGTAAATGGTCAAATCATCGGTTACGAACCAAGTCTTGTAATCGAAGATTGGAGCGGGTCCCATAGGAAGGCCGGCGGCGCGCAGAGATTGGTAAAGTGCCTCATGGACTCTGGCACGCTGTTCTGAGTCAGGGGTAAGACGCTGTATATTGTGGCCAAAGTAGATGATCCCTGGATGCGTGGGATGAGGGTCTTTGTTGTCGATGTGAGTAGTTGCGGCTACAAACTCCAGCTCTACTCCAAATGTTAGTGGCGTCGTCATCGTCGGGATGGAGCAAAATGTACGATATCTTTGCTTGCTGCCTGTTGCAAGTCCGGCTTGCTTTTATGTCAAGCAATTTGTATCTCTTGTTTTCTGAAGTCGCTGTTGATAATTCTCAGAGAGATCCTCGATTTTCCGTTGCTATATATGCATATTTCCAATAAAGAGAATTTAGCCCGATTGTATCCGTTTCAGAGTGAACAAAGCAAAGTCTTTGAGCCGAGTTTGCTGCTTTCTAAGTTTGCTTCATTGTTGCTTTCGACAATGATAGTTCAAGGCATGGTTTTAGTACGTAAAGCCTCGCACTGGCTTGAAACTTAATCAATACGCACTGTTCAGAGGATGAAAGAAGATTACCCTATTTGTCTTGGTCCAATATGTATGTGGCACTTGGAAGATAATCCAACAATGAAAATGCGTTCCATTGTTGATGCATCCAGGCCACTCCTCGATTCAGAGGTTTCTAAATGCACTTGTCGCCACAGAGCAGAGCAGAACTCTTGAAAGAGATACTCGCAATGCCTAGCCCGTCCAACTGCACCCGACTAGACGACAAGGCATTCAAAACACGACTACAGACGGAGGCAACCGCACGAGCCCTCAATTTCTCTCCACACACACCCCCTTTCCTGTCACCCCCTCCTATCTCCTTGTACCCGCCCTTTTCTCGCCACTCTACCTTCTCACTACCGCTCCTATTTCTCACCACCACCATTCCTAGACTTGCGTACCGTATCAGTTGTAAGAGTCCATACGGAGATGAAGCAAGCGCCCGCAAGTCTATCCCCATTAAGTTACGATTTTGTTCAGCACATTGAGTTGGTCCACCCCGCACTTCTTCTCAGCCTGAAGGCTCGCCATGTCTCTGTTGATCCTTATAAACGTCGTTAGAACCACCGATTTCTCCTCTCCCATCTGCCTTCTCCCGCTTAATTAGATCGTCGAGCTCGCTACAACTTATGATATGGCGATCTCACCGATTTAAGACGTCTCCGTGTCACGATCCCTGTGCTTATTTCACGCCAGATACTGGAGGAACATTTGATGAGCTTACTACCAAATATGTTGTCGCAAATATGAGCCGCCCATGTCGAGGGCGGAGGCGATTAAGAGCAGGTTAGGTAGGCTCGCAACGAAGGCGGATACATTCGAGAGCGCGTTGTCGACAAAGGCAGGCGAGTTCCACGAGGCGTATAACACAGGGCCCTCAGTTTAATCGCGATCGTGTCAAGAACAATGTACAGTGCTAGAATAGATTCACTCGATCAACAGAAGTTGATGAAACTCGCAGAAGCATTTGGCACAGACAAATGGGTACTTGTTTTAATGTTCGGGGACAACACCATTTTTGCGTCAAAGAATTTCGTCGCCCACATTATCTCACCACACTCCGCCTTTCCTGTTACCCCTCCTATCTCCTTCCACCGACCGTTTCCTCGCTAACCTTTCCTTCTCACCACCGCTCCTACTTCTTGTCACCACCTTGCGTAGACTCGCATACCACGTCAGTTGTGGCGGTTCATATGGAGGTGAAGCCCGCTCAATTGGGTCGTCGGGCTCTTGCCGCATGAGAGTGCCATTCATAACATCGGGTCCTGTCATGTGGTTGCTAGATTACGGAGTGCACTATACTATTTAACTGAGCCACAGGAGCTCCAACCACAATCACAAGCATCAACGTTTCGGCAGAGTAAATCAAAGCTTAAAAGTATATCTCATTTAGCTAACAGCAAAGTTCATTGAGCATCATCACAATCTTTCTCTACAAACGGCTCTCCTTCGTCGGCTGAGCATTCTTCTCAGTCGCAGTCTTAATAGCATCACCCAGCGCCTTGTCCACACGCGAGAACATCTCATAAGTGCGCTGTCTGGTGTCCTCCCTCGCCGCGCTCAAGTGGCCCGACACGTTTCCAATAAAGTTATCCTGCTGGCCCGGGGTGCGGCCAAGAACGTCCCACAGACCCTTAGCCTGCACGTAGTCCTCAGCCACAACCTCGTTGAGGTGCATGACAGCCTGCGCGGACCACTTCTGGTGGGGGTCGCTGGTGATGGGGCTGTGTTGCTTGTAGTTCAGGGTGCGGTAAGAGGAGGGGTAGTTGGGGTTGGCGCCGTAGTTGCCGTTGACTGCCATGGCGCCGTCACGCTGGAAGGGGTTGAATGCGTGGAGCGGAGCGTTGACGGGGATCTGCTGGTAGTTGACGCCGAGGCGGTGGCGGTGGGTGTCGGGGTAGGAGAAGAGGCGGGATTGGAGGACGGGGTCGGCGGAGGGCTCGACGCCGGGGACGAGGTGGGAGGGGGAGAAGGCAACTTGCTCGATCTCGGCGAAGTAGTTCTCGGGGTTCTTGTTGAGGGTGAACTTGCCGAAGGGGCGGAGTGGGACGTCCTTCTGCGGCCAGACCTTGGTCAGGTCGAAGACGTTCCAGCGGAACTTCTCGGCCTGCTCGGGGGAGAGGACCTGCACGTAGACGGTCCAGCTTGGGTACTCGCCCTTCTCGATCGACTCGAAGAGGTCCTGGGTGTGCCAGTCTGGGTTCTCGCTGGCAAGCTTGCCGGCCTCCTCGCCGTTAAAGGTCTTGCTGCCTTGGTCGGTCTTGAGGTGAACCTGCACGTAGTTGAAGGTTCCGTCGGCCTTGTGCCACTTGTGGGTGTGGCCAGAGTAACCGTTCATGTGGCGGTAAGAGTATGGGGTACCGCGGTCAGAGAAAAGGTGCATGACCTGGTGGATGGCCTCTTGGTGGGTGGAGAGGTAGTCCCAGAACATGGTGGCATCCTTGAGGTTGGTCTGTGGGTTGCGCTTCTGGGTGTGGATGAAGAGAGGGAACTTTCCTGGGTCGCGCAGGAAGAAGATGGGTGTGTTGTTGTAGACCCAGTCCCAGTTACCCTCCTCCGTGTAGAACTTGATGGAGAAGCCGCGGGGATCGCGGGCAGAGTCTGCAGAGCCCTTCTCACCACCGACGGTGGAGAAGCGGGTCACTGCCTTGGTCTTCTTGCCAACAGTCTTCAACATATCGACAACAGTGATGTCCGAGACTGGGGAGGTGGTTAGCTGTATGTCACTTGAAAGCCTGGATGCAACTTACTGTCGTGGGTAACCTCGAACTCGCCATAGGCACCGGCGCCCTTGGCGTGTACAACGCGCTCTGGGATACGCTCGCGGTCGAAGTGAGCGAGCTGGTCGATCAAGTGGAAGTCCTGGAGCAGGAGCGGGCCGTTTGGACCGCCAGCTCTTTGGTAGGCCTCGGCATGGTGAACTGGGGCACCGTTGGATGTGGTATAGGTAGGCTGCTGGTTGTACTTGAAGGTGGAGGCGGGCGACTCGTCAGAACCCATGGTTGCTGTGGTTGTTTGCTGTGAAGCAAGGTATATGAGAGTAGTTTATAGCTTCTTATACTGGTATGAGATCCAGTGAATAATATGCTCCTCAAATATGAGAGAAGAGAGACAAATAAACGGGTGAAATAGATGGAATATTCCAAATTTCAAACAGAGAGAGAAGAGGGGAAAAAGAGAAAGAGACGGTGACTGATCTAACTGTCTATATATATGGGCGACGATGGCGGAACCCGAGCGGTACGTAATTGAGGGTACCCTCCTAGTGGTAATGTGGAGGGGGTGGGACCTGGGTTCAGGGCGGGGTACCTCAGCTTTCAGCCAATCAGAGCCGTCAATTTGCAAGCAACCCTCTCAGACTTAGCCAAGAAGGCAGGCTATAAGGCAACGAGGCAGCAAGGCAACAAGGCCGTCGCTGCTGCTGTACCATGGCGTCCAGCTCAAACACACCTCTAACAGATATTAGAGAGTCATGATTGGTTGGTTGACTATGTTCCTCGGTTGCCCCTCACATTCTAGCAACCCAAGCTGCGTCCAGCAGTCCAGATTAGGCTCTTAGTGCAGCAGTAATCCTCAACAAGCATCCTCCTGTGCCGGCCGTACCTACAAGGCTCTTCCCCGAAGTTATTCCAGTAGCAACAGCAACAGCAGTAGCAGTAGCAGTAGCAGTAGCAGTAGTAAGCTAGGAGGGGGCCCCTCGTTCTAGTATGAGGATACCCTCAACGTTGAGGAGCCCTATCCTCCTACCGGTATAGAGGAACCTGGGCCCTGCTCGAATAGCCTCGAATTACCTGTTGAGGCAAGAGAACCCCGCCGGCACCTTATTCCCGGCGGCCGGATGACGCCAGTCTCCGCCTTTGTCAAGCAATCGGGCAACCGTGCACGACGGGGTCCCGCCTACCTAATGTGTGGTGGTGGCTTCGGCGAGCGGCGCTCTAGAACACCGATCCTGGATGGGGGCTTTATAATCGTCGCGCATCAGTGCGACGTCGCATAGCAACTGTGGCGAGAATTATGCTGCGCTAAGGGATATGGGCTCTTTATTACTCATGTGTCTTTGAAAGTATAGGTGGATAGCTGAGCATATATGCCGCTAGTTCAAATTGCTGGGATTTATCGCTTTGAGTTTCCCTCTGAATAACTGGCTTATTCATTATAACTTTGAGTAATTGGACGCCTTACTTAAACACACTTGAATCAATTACCAACTTGAATCATTACCATTATGCATATCCTAGCTCTGATCTAGATTTTACGCCGCATGAGTTCTCTACACCAGCGCAGAGCATTCTTAGCGTAGATTCTAGATTTCTTTGCCCGATTTGGGCAATATATAACAGTTGTTCCCGTTGAACCATAGACAATGGCTTATGGACGAATTATATATAGATATATATCCATATATCCATACCGCGCTGAGGCGTATGGGGGGCCATGGACCTCTGTACTAGTATAGAGAAATTTTGGCGCATACTTGAAGCTTTCATGTTTGTTTTGCGCAAATCCAATTTGGTGCATCTCTCCCTACCGGTAGGGAAATGAATTGGCGCAGATTTTGGATTTTTTAACTTATTTTGCGCATCATCTCAAAGAGTAACGCTGACAGTAACGCTGACAGTAACGCTGACAGTAGTAACGCTGGCTAGTTTTAGCGCAAATCTACTACAATGGTCGGCCTCCCCTGGTTCGGATATGGTGGTCGTCTCCTGTACAATCACCACTTAGCTCACTTTCGGCATCTCACAAGCGCAATGCACCCCAACAGGCTACTATTCCCAGTATACATAGTCTCACAAGGTCAGAGGTTGGATCATAGGCTAATAAACGGTTTCATGCAGCTTTCAGTAGCGTCCCCACGGTAGTATACATCTTTCCGACCACTCTACTGGTCCACCCACTGGGCCTTGGCCTTCTCTGCGAACGCCTTCATGCCGATCTTCTGGTCCTCGCTGCCGAACAGGCTGTGGAACACACGCCTCTCGTAGTCGATACCATCCCTCAGAGTCAGATCCTGGCTCTTGTTGACAACCTCCTTGCCAGCCTGCACAGCAACCTTGCTGTATCCCGCAATCGTCTCGGCCGTGTCCAGCGCTCCCGTGACGAGGGCCTCGTAGTCCTTGAAGCTCCTCGCTGCCACGCCCCACTTCTCAGCCTCCACGCCGCTGAAGCTCTTTCCGGTGAGGATCAACTCCATAGCCCTCGCCTTGCCAACCGCGGCCGTGAGGCGCTGGCTGCCACCGGCTCCCGGGATTGTGCCGAGCTTGATCTCGGGCTGTCCAAAGTTCGCGCCCTCCGTGCAGTAGAGGATATCTCCCATGAGGGCAAGCTCGCAGCCGCCGCCGAGGGCGTGGCCGGAGACGGCGGTGATGAGAGGCTTGGTGAGGAAGGTGGTAAGGTCGGACCAGGACTCGATGAACTTCTCGGTGTAGGCCTTGGAGAAGGTGAGGGGGGCCATCTCCTTGATGTCTGCGCCGGCGGCGAAGGCGCGCTCGGAGCCGGTGAGGACGATGGCACGGACGGAGGGGGAGGCTTGGAACTCGCGGAGGGCCTGGTTGAGTTCGGTTATGAGAGGGGTGGAGAGGGCATTGAGTGCCTTTGGGCGGTTGAGGGTAACTGTGCTGGGGTGTCAGTCCAATGTCTAGAATATGGAGTCCATGGATTTGAATTAAAAAGACGTACTTTGTGCAACGCCCTTGCGTGGCTCGGACGTGAGGATAAACTCATACTGCTGCTGCGCTGATGCTGAGAAAGTACGTGTTACTCTAGGTAGCGACGATGGTCTGAATTGGGAGACTCTGGGCCTCATACATTTGACAGTATTCATCATGATAGCAACTTTATATCTGACAACCTGGCAAAATAATGTATTTATCGAGGAAAAAAGGCACTCCCGTAGACAAAGTTGGAGTTGAAGCTGTCTTAGCTTGGGTTCAGACTCCCCCACCCGAGGATAAACGGGGCCCTCGTCATTGGTACCCTTGTCAAGCCGTCTTGAGCCGAAAACACGTGCCAATAGCTAAAAGCGCAGCCTGGCCAGACCACGTGACCGGGATATTGTGCCAAGAATAGATCCAGCCAATTCGCCATATGCCGCGTTGTCCTGTCCGGATCTGGACGAGGCAAGAGTGAATAATTTTGATCGAGACCTCTTCTTTGCGCCAACCACACTCTCTTTACGACCACGACGATTCAGCGCCCGCGATACCTGCAGACTTTTTAAGCTTTTAATAAACGATTGTTAGCCAGAACACGACACTCGAAATGGATTCGATGGAGCCGGAGCAGACCCCTTTTGGGGCAGTGTCGGAGCAGACGTCACGCCTCCAGCGCGTATGTGATCGCTGAATGATGGACTATGGTGTCGGAGCTGACACTTTTTGTTTCAGATATATCAAACATACCTCGACAAGTCGACCCCGTTTACGACGTACAGATGGCTCGGGACGGGATCTCTCCTCGTCATCTTCTTCCTGAGGATATTCATCGAGCAAGGATGGTACATTGGTTCGTCGCATACGTACTCTGATATCAACTTCGCCATCAGCTAACTGTCTATTTAGTTGCGTACTCTCTGGGAATCTACCTTCTTAACCTGTTCCTCGCCTTCCTCCAGCCTAAATTCGACCCATCGAACGAGGCCATAGACAATGAGATGGAGGATGGAGAGGCTGGTGGCCTACCGACCAAGCAGGGAGACGAGTTCAAGCCGTTCATCAGACGCCTGCCCGAGTTCAAGTTCTGGCACTCGGCCACCAGGGCTATCGCCATTGGCTTCGTTTGCACCTGGTTCTCGGTCTTCGACGTCCCGGTGTTCTGGCCAGTGTTGGTTATCTACTGGTTCATTCTATTCACATTGACGAGTATGTCTTCCCAGATTGCCCATATTTCAGGTGGAATACTAACGGTGAACGAATAGTGAGGAGACAGATCCAGCATATGATCAAGTACCGCTATGTGCCGTTCTCATTCGGCAAGGCCAAGTACAACAAGAACAGCTCTTAGATCGTCACGGAAGCGGCTGCTGGCTGGTCTCTGCACGGATCGATATGAGTTGTGAGCTTCCCTGCTCGTGTATCATGTATTTGGGCGACTGGGGTGGACGGTCGGTTTAAGGCCGTTGTATTTCGAGGTATTACCTTTAATGACACTTTACATGGACTCTATGAATCAATAGGGTCGGATAACGGGCATAGATGAGGCAGGAGGGATTGTTCCAGCCAGTAGAGTGTTATAATTAATGGGATCAATGAAAAGCCAACCCAGGAAACGTGGATTGTAAATGTGCGGGTAGATTGTTCATACAGCCAGACTTAGATCTTAATTGAAGGCAGTTACAATTATTACTTCTTAGACTATAATTTATTCTCCTCAAACTCAAATCGCAGATTTCTTTATTCTGGTTGTGGTGTCTGATACCGTTCGTTGTGGTCCCTTTCCAGCCTTGCCAACCACAATCCACGCTAACCTAATTGGCACCGATTCGGCCAGAGCGCCTCAAATTACTTCGACCTCAGCCTTGACTGAACGGAGCAAGAACCGACAACACTTCAATCGCTCCATCCATATCGCTGCGATGGCTACCTCAAGTTCGCGCGGGCCAGATAGGTCAATCCATCAGGATTACATTGCGCGTATTCGCTACTCAAACACCCTCCCACCTCCACCGAATCCTCCCAAGCTTCTTGAGATCCCAAATACGGGCCTCTCGAGTGGACAATACACGACTCCCGGATTCGCGTCAAGATTGGCTCGCGAGCAGCCATTGAATATCGAGGCAGATGCGGAGCTTGGAATGCACATTGATCTGGTGGGAATGCCAGGAGTCTTTGACGGTGACGAGAGTTGTAAGTGCGCCCAGTTCGTTGAATTCCAGACTCTTTGGCTAATCGCATCGAAATAGCCATCCAAGCAGCCATCCACGCGCCCACGCCACACCCGCACGATCGCGCGCTCCTCCGGCCTCTAAATTCGATTGGGAAGCCAAAGGTTATAGACTCGGGCTCGTCCTTCCTCCGCCGCACGGAATATATCTCTAGCACGAAAGCACGTTTGGATGACCATACGCCGCAGAAACCTGTCGTGAAGCGCGCGAAACCTGCCGACAGATTTCAGCCACTTCCCAAAGACTTGGACAAGGAGTCGCCAGAGTACATCCTGGCTGCCGTCCAGCGCTCTTTCGAAATCGCGGCGGCCAATGTCGCGAATCCTATGCGCCTTCGCCACCCTTCGAAACGCAATGTCAAGCTCGTATCATCGCATCCGATGATCCCAGATCTCGACGCGTTCAACGATACTGGCGGATATATCACTATCAAATTTCAGAACAACCCTGTCCCACCATCCACCACCTACGATACCCGCCTCGAATCTGGCATGCTCCGGCCCTTTGTCAGTTCCGAGGCTGCAGCCGCCGCGCACGAAAAGGCAATCGCAGCTCACGAGCATGATCCAAGCCGTAACCCACACCCGGGCCCGAAGCAAGACTACGAGTTCTTCCTGCCGGAGACCACCGATGACGCCGCGAAATTCAAGCGCAAGTCTGATGTGTACGACGCCGACGCCAAAAATGACGACGACCTCTACACTTACACCAACCAATCCGGTGACAAGTGCTTCCGCTTCAAACGCGTCCGTGCATACGAGACCAGCGAGGAGGTGCAGATCCAGGGCGCGGATCGCTGGAACTCAGAAGTTGTTATCGCGGTCAATGATGGCAAGGACAGTGTGCACCAGCGCGCTGCATACGTATACCCATTGGTTCTGCGCACGAAGATTCGCCCGCAGCGTAGCAAGAACATTGATCGTCAGCGGTTTGGTGGTGGCGAGGCGGAGGAAGAAGACACGGTGGATTTCTTGGATGTGATGGTGAGGGAGCCTGATGAGGATGAGGTCGCGGCTAGGCGGAAGTGGGCTGAGTTCCCCAATGGAGATGGAGAGGAGAGTGAGGACGAGGCGGTGGAGGAGGTTAAGCCTGTGAATGGAAACGACAACACAAACGGAAACGGGAATGGAAGTGCGTCTCAGAATGAGCACGAGGTGGACGAGGATGCGGAGGCGGAAAGCGAATAGCTGGTGGGATGAATCGGTTCTCTATTGGGACTATTATTGTGACACTACAGAGAGCATAGCATCAGGCGTCAGGTCGAAAGCAAATATGAATGATATAAAGGCGAAAAGGCAAAACATATACTCTACATTCAACACTTGTCCGATCAAAACGTAGATTATTATTATTTCGTCATCTGATTCAAACGGCAGCTGTTGCTACTCGAGCGCAGTATGGTATATATATGCCCCATGCCCCTTTAATAGCCCTCATCTATCCTTTCATCATACATTTCCAACCCCCACCAACGCCTCGTCCCTTCTACCCACATCACGACTCCGCCTGCACAGTCTGAACCAACCAATCCATGCCCTCACTCACACCGCTTCCATCCACAGCGCTACATGCCACGATACTCCAGTTGCGGTCCCTCAGCTCGCCCAGCTTCAGCGCCTCGCTGATATCTCCCGCGCCCTTGGCACCCGGCTGGTCTTGCTTATTCGCAAACACGAGCAGCGCCGCGTCCTTGAGCTCATCTTCGTTTAGCATCGCGGCGAGCTCCTCGGCTGCCGTGCCCAACCGCTCGATGTCTGTGCTGTCGATGACGAAGATAACTGCCGCGGTATTGGCATAGTAGCAGCGCCAGTACGGCCGGATCGAGGTCTGTCCGCCCAGATCCCACACGTTGAAATTTAGATTCTTGTAGGTGACTGACTCGACGTTGAAGCCGATTGTGGGGATTGTTGTAACGACTTCACCGATCTTGAGGCGGTAGAGGAGGGTGGTTTTGCCGGCGTTGTCCTGCGCGTGGGTGTGTTAGTTGGTAGAGGGGTTAGGGGTGGGAGATGAGGAAGGGCAAAGTTGAGGGGTAGCGTACAAGACCAAGGATTAAGATTCGGATTTCTTTCTTCGAGAAGAGGAGGCCGGACAGCCATGACATCGAGTTTCCCATCTTGTTTGTCCCCGTGCCAGATCCCCTTTTACGCCGACGTAGCTTGTGTCTCCTGTTTCCTTCGCGGTTTTTCGAGGTATGATCCTGCCGGCTCTGTTAAAAAGCTGGTGAAATTGGTCGCCGGGAGTCACAAGGATCACTGTTTTGCGCACAAGAGTAGACGCGTGATTATTCGAGAAGAAAGTGGCATAAAGAGGGAAATTCAAATCAGCCCCCAGATTTCGGTGACCCTGGTCTAAAAGAGCTACATTACTAACAAGGTCGTGAGGCACCAAGGCACGCCACTTGTATGGATCGGGAATGGCTCCAAATACGCCCGACACAGGGCGCTAGGCGCGTATCCCACCAGCGCGCTTAAGTGCCAAAGTGGACGACAATGATGGCCAGAGGGCAGGGTCGTCTAATAAAGAACTAGAAGGTAAATTGGACGTGACGAAACATATTCTATATCCTATCATACATAATTTAACCGTCGCGCCCCTGTTTTATCGCCAACAGCCTCATACATCGGCATCCCGAGATAAAAGCACACTGTAATAAAACGCTTCAGGAACGACACGATACCCGTGAGTTTGGGTCTAGGCCTATTGTCAGACCAATTCACCAGTGGGATTCATCAGTCGGATCGCACATCATGGTGGGGAAAAAATCAGCCAAGGCTCTTCAGGTCGAAGAAGGTATGCATATGCTCTTGCGGTCACGGTCACGGGACAGGACAATTACTGACGCGCTGTAGGCCTCGAGCGGACGGACAATGGCATGAAACTAACAAGTTTCCCCGAGGTCTCGCAAATAAACCAGAAGAATTACTACACGTAGGTTAAAGACTTTTTCCTGCCTCTAGATTTACGCGTTATGCCATGGAAGGGCTTTTGATCGGCTCTTCCCCGGAGCCAGAGAGATATCGGTAACCCTCTTACCACGAGAGCTTATCCGATGTCGTTTAATATTTGTGCTCTTGCTGATATATTCCAGGGAGTATATGAAACGAGATGACCAGATTCTCCCCCTTCGTCTTCAAGCCGAGGCGAGTAGGGACAAGATGATCCGTAATGCCAAAGACAAGGACAGGGCTTTGGCAAGGACGGGCGACACAGATGTCCCCGGCCCCAATCCTGATGAAACCGAGTTTGGCGACGAGGATGCGAGTTCAGGGGCGGACGGTTTTGATGCGTCAAAGATCATAGTTATCCACCTCGGCAGTCAGAATATGCGTATTGGTCTCGCCAGCGACGCACTACCAAGGACTGTGCCGATGTGTACCGCATGGAAGATGCCAAAATGTGAATCGGATATCAAGCCACCTTTGCCGAAGCGGCAGAAAATGACAGGTACTGCTGAAGAACAGTTTGGCGATGAGTGGGCGAAGAAGTATGGAAAAATGTGCGACGACCTGAAGAAAGACATGCGAATAAATAAGCGCAAGGTCCTCCCCAACTCCAAGGAATTGGTGGTCAACTACAACAGGCGAACGCCCCCGGAGAAGATTCCCGAGCATAATGATCCCGCGAGGATAGAATGGACGGATATTGCCTTATCTAGCACATTTAATGGACTCGAGGCACAAAGGATTCCAGATAACTCTGATCCCGCATATCGGTTATTTTGGCCAATCCAGCACGGGAGGTTGAATGAAGAAGACTTCCCCAGCAAAGAGCAGTTGAAGTCGGCGATCGACTCCATTATCACTGGGGCTTTAAAGACAGAGCTTAAGATTACGAAGCCGGGACAATGGAAGGACTACAGCTGTGTCCTTGTGATTCCAGATCTTTACGATAAGAAGTTCGTCGAAATGATGCTTGAGATGTTCATGAACGATTATTCTTTTGCCAAGGTCGCCTTCATCCAGGAGTCTCTGGCCGCGAGCTTCGGAGCCGGCTACACGTCGGCTTGCATCGTTGACGTTGGGGCACAGAAAACTTCCATCTGCTGCGTCGAAGATGGCCTCTGTATTGAAGACTCGCGCATCAACTTGAAGTATGGTGGCTATGACGTTACCGAGACTTTCGTCAAGATGATGCTCTTCGACCATTTCCCCTACGCCGATATAAACCTTGTACGACGCTACGACTTCCTCCTCGCCGAGGAACTGAAGATGAAATTCTGCACGATGAACCAAGCCGAAATCTCTGTCCAGCTGTACAACTTCCATCTTCGTGCCCCGACTGAGTACACCCGCAAGTACAACTTTAAGACTTACGACGAAGTAATTCTCGCACCAATGGGCTTCTGTGACCCTTCAATTTTTGATAATTCGGCGAAGCTTAACGGTCGCCGCAAGCTCATCGACCGCTCCTATAACATCTACGACCCTGAGATCCCTGATGATCCCGTCTCGGCGGCGCAGGTTTCTATCCTCGCAGCCATTAAGCCCTCTGCCGCAGCTGCCGCCAAGCCCCCAGCCCCAGCCAATGGTGCCGCCAACGGAGAAAGTGCAGCGGCTGTTTCAACTCCGATGAAAGAGAAACCGAATCCATTCAGCTTCCTCGGCGTTGATACACAGGGAACACCTGGGACTTCGCATGCCGGCTCTCCCGCCCCAGAGGGCTCGAACACACCCGCCGCCAACGGTGGCAGCCCGGCTCCTTTCCAGTTCGGTGGTGGTGGGAGTAGCGCCCCTCAAGGCATGTTCGTACCTGACCCATCGCAGTACTCGCAACGTGCTCTTGCTGCCGAGCGTGACTCCGTTCTTCCGATCGCGCCATTGGACACGGCTATCCTAACCTCGATCACTACAGCAGCAAGAGGCGACGAAAAGAAGCTACGCGACTTGCTTGGCGGCATCATGATGATCGGAGGCGGGGCGAAGACGCCTGGCTTCGGGCCGTTCCTCGAGGAGCGGCTGAAGAGATTGCGGCCCGATCTTAGTGATAGGATATTGGTCGGGACGAGCCCCAGAGAGATGGATGGTCAGGTTGTTACTTGGAAGGGAGCAAGCGTTTTCGCGAAGCTAGTAGGAACAAATGATACGTGGATTGGAGGGACGGAATGGGAAAGGTTGGGGAGCAGAGTTCTGCATCACAAGTTGGCGTTTTATTACTAAAATTTGAAAATGGTGGGTAGCACAATTTAGAAGGAACGGCGTAATGTATGATAAATGACATCGTGTGCCTTTTTTATACATTCCCGGGGTGAATTCATTCTGAAAGTACAATGCCTGTGCGCCTGTTCCTGAGCCCTTCTCCATGGACTGATTCGCGTCAGAAAAGTAACATAACCGGGTATAATGCTCGAAACCGATGACAACCCCCGTAGACCCTTGGTAAACTCCCAACACACCCATGCAAATGCGCAAGTCGTAATTCCTCCCGATGCACTCAGTACTCGTCAATTGGCGACCATGGCTCAGCAGGCGTCAAGGACATTTAATACGCGAATTCCCACTCGTCGTCATCCTTCTCTGGAACATAGGGTTTCCACTCGTTATCCGCGTCCACATATTCATCGACATTTTCTTGCTGGGCAAGTGGCTTTCCCTTGCTGCCAGTCGCTCTGGAATGAGAATCGGAACCAACGTCTTCGCCAGCGTGGGCAAGTTGTTTCTGTCGGTGAGCGAGTGCTTTCTTCTTGTAGTACATTTGGCGAAACTCTCTCTTGGCACGCTCTTCCTCATCATCCTCATTCACGGGCAAGGCATTTGCTTTCTTGTACTCGAGGCCAAGGGCTTCCTTGTAGTTCTGCGGGCGAAGACCTTTGTTGAGACCATCTTTGGTGGCAGAAGGGGTTGAATGGTAGACGTCGTCGTCCTCGCCGTCATCGGATCCAAGAGTGATATATCCCTCGTGGGACCTGTCTTCTTTGCCATCTTTGTCGCCGAGGCGAAGGCGCTCCATGAATGAGCCCAGTTCAGTGCTCCCGTCCCTATTCGCCCGTCCAGGGAGGTGGTTGCGCCTGGATGTCTCAGGATCGCCGGCTTTGCTCGGGTTCACTGATTTAATTAGCTGCTATTGTATTTTTAAGCTCCAAGCTTGCAGAACATGGGCAAACGCCTGGATTGAAAACACGAAACTCAACAACTGATGATGGGGACATAATATAGTGAATTAAAACGCTCAGGTCAGGAACTCGAGATAAAAGCACGAGGTATGAAATGTACAGGTAAGAACATAAACGCATATGTCAACAACTGAAGACCAAAGCATGAATACAAGCGTATCAAATGATGTGGAGCTTGAAACTTCAAAATTGAAACGCGTAAACCACAACTTGAAGCTCAATGAATGAAAGTTCAAAACTTACGGCTCTGGAAGGCTTTCTTGGCATTCACCATCAGACCACCAACCACCCCGTCTTGGGCCCTTGTGCCCACTTCTCCATCTCCAGTAACCCCCGGGTGGTGATCTACCATCTTCACCTCAGCACCGTGCTCGTCAGAAGGTGTCATCTTGCTCTTGAGAGCAGAGGGTCCAACCCAGACACCTTCAGCCACAGTGATTCGTGGCGAGCTGACGGTTTTGGGTGCCGGGTGAAGAGGCACTCCGAGGTCCAGGCTCGATACCGACGGAGAAGTCGGCACAAGAACCAAAGGCGGGATGGTTGGTGTTGGTGGTCTCGGCTTTGCTTCCGACAGTTTGCTGGGGTCGGCTTTGTTTGCCGGTGGTTGTGGTGTCAAATATCTACCGAGAGAGTAATGTTATGAGAATCACGGTCCAGAAAGAAGTTGTTGTGGATAACCAACCGCTTATTAGCAATACCAGGGGAGCCTGAGGGCGCTTCCTCGGCGTCCTCCAGGAGGGGGGCGCGACCCTCCTCGTCAGTGGCCTTGCGAGCCACGAAGTGAGACAGGACTAGACAAAGCGGTTAAAACCGGCCGGTAAACCGAAGTTTAAAGGAAACAGAAGAGTGTCCGGCCAATAATTTGGCAGAGACAGTTTGTCAAAGTTGACTTGCACAATATAGACCCCTTTTACTAACAAGGGGGAGGTGAGTGAACCACTTGGTCCACTCGTGCCACAGGCTCTATGAGCAGACGATGAAAGAACAATGCCTGTATGGGCCTGCCTTTCCTTGAATAACTCATAGAATCATAAAAGCATAAAAAGCAGAATACTTACAAGAAAAGAGAGCCATGGTTGAGTAAATGGTTGTATCGGCGAGTTCAGTCACGTGCGCATTCACGTGTATCAATATCATCAAGCGGGACAGAAATATGAAGTAAACGGGAATTGATTTGGAAAGGGTGCCATAGCACTAGCTAGGTATCCACGTGATATACAATTCCTCCTTCGTCGTTCCCTACGCGGAGTAGGTATTACGCGCCATTTCGGTCGCCTCTCTTCCTGTTCTCCCTCTGCCTCACCTCCTTCTTCACCTCCTTTTGCCTCTTCTTCCACGCCCGATTTGTCTCACCCCTATGTTCATAGAACCACTTCTGGAAGTCCTGGTTTGGATCTGTCTCTTCCTTCGCATTCGGGTCCACGTCCCCTGACACTTCTGCTTTCCTCGTGGGGCTGTCCGCGGTATTATAATCCCCCTCGTCCTCTTCCTCAGCAGGCCAACTGAAGTGCTTTCTCATAGGATGTGCGGTATCTGGCGTCGGCGCAGCACTACGTTGTCCTCTCGATGAGAACTCTTGTGTGCTAAATGGTGTCATGGGAACAGGAAGGTCATCCACTTCGTCATCCTCGTCGACATCAGAGTTATTGCCGTCTCCGAAAAATGTAAAGGAAGAGGCAGCAGGGGCTTCCGAAGAGTCTGCACCAGCGTCACGACGTCCATATAGGGCTTTGAGTGGGTGTACAGAAGCATCTTCCTTGGACTTTAGCCCCGGTGGTGGTGGGATTGCTATTGTGAGCCCATGAGATGGTGGTATCGAAGGGGCGGCTGATGTGGCGGGTTCGTTTGGTGAGTTCGAAGAAGATTGTGCCACATCCTCATCCTCCGATTCTGACTCTGTGTCGTCTTCCTCTTCTTCCGACGAAGATCCAGAGCTGGAAGTTTCGGAATCTTCTGCCACAGCATCTTGCATGCTGGTGTCTGCGTCTTCCTCAGTACTATCTTCGGATTCCGATTTTTCCACGGGTTCGGCAGGCGGCAGCTTGACCTTGTTCTCCTTTGCGATCTTCTTTAACACATCATCGTTATGATTTGACTTCTTGGGCTCTCCCTCCACTACTTCTCCATTCTCATCCACCCAGCCCTTCCCTTCAACGAACTCCACTGCTACTTTCACATTCCCTCCCACGCTCTTCTGTCTCAAAAATGTTGCAAACTTTTCCGTTTTGGCAAACTCATGCAGAGTCACGTCTTTTCCAGCCTTTCTTTTCCTCCTCTCTTTATCCACAACCACTCCTTCAATCCCCTTTGCAGGCAGGGCCGCTGCAATGGTCGGTGGTAGCGTTGTACGGAAGAGGCACTCTGCTTCAGTCGTGTATTTGCTCTTCTCTCTCTCTTTCTTCTTATCCTTTCCCTCCTTCATCCTATTCTCCTTTGCTGCCTTCTTGGTGGCCTTCGGGTCCGTCCAGCCTCGTTTGATCTGTCGGTCCAGCACCTCGGCGCCCTTCATGGGCTCCTCATGTCGCTTTCTCTTCTTGCTAGATTTCTCTTTCTTTTTCTCCCCTTCTTCCGCTGCGCCCTCCCCTCCATCAATCACCTCCCCCCAAGCTTTCTCTCCCCTTGCCTCTTCAATTGCAATCTTCTTCCCACGCAGCAAAGCTCCCTTCAATTTCCTCTTTATCTTGCCCGCTTCCTCTGTGGGCAAATCCACAAACCCATACTCCTTCTCCGGAAATGCCTGCAGGGTATGGAATGAGATATTTCGAGCCTTCGGTGCCAGTGACGGCGGCACAATTGCTGTCATTAGCGAGGCATTGAACGGCGTAATGTGAAGCCTCGAGTATCCTTCGTCCACGCCCGCTTCTGGGCCGGCCTTCTTATCGCTGATGGGCGCCATGTTTTGGTGGTTGCAGAAGGCAGATGTCGTCCTTCGTCCCTCTTTGTAGGCAATCAGAACGTCGCTCCAGAAATCGGAAGCAAGGCAGTGGCGCGTAGAGATTTGGTCGGCGCTTGGAGGAGCTTGGGGCAGCACAGAAACGAAAATTATTACGATAAGATAAAGTGTCGGTGCACGGGCCAAAGGTACCAGGAACCAATCAGACTTTAGCTCTCCCTTGGACAATATGTTTGGTAAAACATGCTATTTTTGGTTAAAAGCATCGCATCTGTTTTGATAAGCCTGTTATTTAAGTTCCATATTGAGGCTTATATCTCTATTATCTTCGTTACGGTTAGTTATAATTTAATTCGGGGTGAATATTTCGTGTCCCGATTATACCAAATTAATTATAATTGTCATTGACGAAATTAAAATTTATAGCCAAAATAATTAACATTTCCAAAGCCGTAACTTCATTTAATATATATAAGGTCCAATAATAAAATCCTCGAGGGGAGATTTGGATATTAACAACTTCCCACCCTAATATACAAGACCAGAAGGCCTATCTCTGTCATCATTACCAATTGCTCTATCACCAGAACGGCTGAGCACCTGTACTCCAAATCAAATAAAAAAACAGGTGCTTATATCAGTTGCTGCCGTTCGTTGCTTCCCTAGCAGCATCACGAACCTCCTTTCCGCTTGCTCTGTAGTAAATGTCTCCACCCCAGCGCATGGCACGTGCAACGGCAAGAGTTGGGCTGTCGATCGCTGGCCTGACATCGAGATAGAACACTGGCTCTCCTGCCTCATCATCTGGCGCCTCGTAGTAGTCAATCACGTATCTGACCTCCGTGCTTTTGTCGCCAATCTTCCGCTCCACGTACCAGTCATGGCGATCGAAGGGAGGCGCGGTCCTAATTTCGTCGTTAGTACAGTGATAGGCCCAATCTTCAGCTGAGGCAACCTACTTGAACCTGGAAGGAAATATGCCACCGAGAAACTGGACCATCGCCGCCTTTGGGGTCATCTCCTTTGGCCGCCCTTGAAACCTCATCAACTTCGGATCCGCCTCGTCCATCACGCCGCTCTGTACAATGCCCTCCTCCCCCTTCATACACTTCTTCCAGCCATCGCCCAAGCCCTTGGCAAACAGTCCCTCCCAGACGCGGATCTCGTTCCAGGCGCCTTCATTCAAGAAGTTGTGCACAGAAACCATGCTCGTGACATGCTCTGGATCCGTATCATGGTAGCCTTTGCGCAGTAGCGCATTGTACATCTGTTGCGGTGAGGGGTACTCCCAGTTACCACCGGTGCCCTTCGGGATTGTCGAAGGCTCGCGCTCGATGTCTAGGGCCACGGTCTGCTTGTCGGCGCGCTCCTGGGAGAGGTCGGAGAACATGAAGTTGAGAGGGTTGTATTTAGAGAGTTTCTCCGTGGTGGTAGGCTTTCGTGGCTCGGCAGGGACAGCGGCGGTGCCACTCGGGGGAGTGTAGGGGCAGGCGGATTCTTGGGTGACGGGTGCTGGCGCGGGCTTGAGCGCATCGGCGGACTTTTGGTGCATGGGACATTCTGGCTGTGACAATGTTAGAAAGGGAGATTCGGAGTGTAGAGTTCGCGGCACTTACTGGAGGACTGCGGCTTTTATCGATGGTTGAGGCGTTGTGGTGTGCTGGGGGCGTCGCAGGCGCTTGGTCTGCCCAAAACCATCCCATGATTGCGATTTGATGAGTAGGGGTACGTTAGATATTGTAGGTCGCCCGGATTCAGGAAGGATGAACTGTGGGATAAATGCGAAGATGCGAATAGGTTATAGGCGGCGAATGGGGCAAAATAGAGAAGGAGATGAAAGTTTGTCGAGCCTCCCCGGAGTTAAATTCTGCCATTTTGGCCGCCAATTGCGGCATAGATTGGTTAATCGACGCGCCCCTAACAAGGCTATACGACGAATGAGTCCGAGGTTATTACAATGCACACATATGGATGTTGGCAATATTATTGAATTTATATCAAATATTAAAGATTGTATTGTTAAACACAATGCTATTCATTTGCGCCATGTTTTCCTATCATCGTTCCCGTTTCACGTGTTAAAAAAGTTATTTTTGCTGATCAAGGGCCCGTCGCGGCTCTGGAACATCGGCTTGGTACCTGCCTGACGTCACGGCCTGAAGTCGGTACTCCACTCCCGGTTGACAGCGCTGCCATCAGGAATTCTACCGCGGCGCTATTCATGGAGAGCGGCTGAATCTTTCATTAGGCCAGCCCATGGTCATCATCTTTTCGCGGTGATGAGGCATATTCTTTCGTTCAGCAGACTGTGTCTCCGGCAAGGTCTGTCACAGCTTCGACCCTCAATCGCCCGGCAAGCCCGCACCTACGGGACCACCGCGAACCGCTTTGCGGCAGCAAGACTTCAATTCCGTCGGCCGCCGAAGAAGGGAGGCATACTGCTGCTGAGCTCGGTGGCAGCGTTGACGCCCGCATTTTTTGTTCAACTCTCCGAGCAGGACAATGATGGAACCGACAATACCGGGGAGGAACGGATGTTGGAGGCTTCGCGGGAGGAGATAGAGAAGAAGCTGTCTGACGACGACCACGGCCTTGCCCGGGTAGTCAAAGGCATTATTCTCTTCCTCGATCTGAATATATGGGAGCCACTGTGCACTGGGATCAGATTTTTGCACTTGGTTATAATATTCGTGCCTGTGATCGCTGCCGTGCCGTTGATTTGGATTGGACAGAGACAGAAAGAGCAGGACGACGAGAGGTCCGGCACGCTATTATGGTACCGGTTTCTTGTCAGCTCGATGGAGCGCGCTGGCCCAGCCTTTATCAAGGTACCCTTTTCTATGCGTCCTTCCTCTGGGCTATGCTAACAATTCGCAGCTCGGCCAATGGGCTGCATCCCGTTCCGACATATTCCCAACTAAGATGTGTGAGATGATGTCCCAGCTACACTCGAACGCACCTGCACACTCTCTCCACGACACAAAGCGAATCATCCGCCGCGCCTTTGATGGCCGCCCGTTTGACGAAATATTCGAGGAATTTGAGGAGAAGCCACTCGGTGTTGGCGCAATCGCCCAAGTCTATAAAGCAAAGCTAAAGCCCGACCTCGCAGTGCCAGGCGACCCGGATCTCGCAGACCACATCGAGTTCCGCAAGACTGTGCGCCACAATGTGGATACACTGATCAAGAAGACTCCGCAGCGCGTGCCGTCCAGCTACGTTGCGATCAAGGTGCTCCATCCAGGTGTCGAGCGCCTCGTGCGCCGCGACCTGTGGATTATGGGATTTTTCGCCAGCGTACTCAATGCGATCCCTACGATCGAGTGGCTCTCTCTACCAGACGAAGTATCACAGTTTGCGTCCATGATGCGCCTCCAACTGGATCTGCGCATTGAAGCCACCAATCTCCTCCTTTTCCGCCGTCACTTCGCCGACCGCACCACCGCGTGGTTCCCATACCCCCACACAGCCTTCACAACTCGTCAGGTCCTCGTTGAGGAGTTTGCCCAGGGTATCCCCCTTGCGGACTTTATGGAGAACGGCGGTGGCGTCTTCCAAGAGGCCATCGCGAACGAGGGGCTTGACGCTTTCCTACGCATGCTCCTCATCGACAACTTCGTACACGCCGACCTGCACCCCGGAAACATCATGGTGCGCTTCTACCAGTCATCAAAACCCCACTTCCCCTTCTCAGACAACAGCGACGACCCCGCCAATGCCACGGACGTCACCGAAACAGTCCTAGAGCGCCTCCGTCCCTACCGCAACCGCACAGACAAGACCGGCTGGGAAGACGAGCTCGAGCGCATCGATGCTGCCGGCTTCCGGCCACAGCTGATCTTCATTGATACAGGTCTCGTGACAGAGCTCAATGCCACGAATAGGCGCAACTTCCTCGACCTCTTCAAGGCGGTCGCCGAATTCGACGGTTACCGCGCCGGACACCTCATGTGCGAGCGCTGTCGCCAGCCAGAGGCTGTGCTAGACCAGGAGGTCTTCGCGCTGAAGATGCAACACCTTGTTCTGTCAGTCAAGTCGCGCACGCTGGCTCTGGGGAGCATGCGTATTGGAGATATCCTGCACGAGGTGCTCCAGATGGTGCGCGCACATCATGTCCGCATGGAGGGGGACTTTGTAAATGTGGTGCTCAGCATCCTTCTCTTGGAGGGCAGCGGCAGACAGCTCAATCCCGATATTGATTTGTTGTCTAGTGCGTTGCCGATCTTGAGAGAGCTCGGAGCGAAGAGTGGCGGGGGAATGCTCAGACAGGGTGATTTCAGTATGTTGAAGGTCTGGGCTGGATTGGAGGCGAGGAAGTACATGCAAGCCAGTGTGGAGGATGTGAGTTTTTCCCCCCTTTTTTCATCTTGGGTTTGATGTGATGGATGCTAATTATCAACAGGTCGAGCGTGCGGTGAAATATGATCAGCTCTCACCAAATGTATGAGTGATCACATTGCATATATTTAATTGGCTAGGTAGGAATACCAGCGCCGTGCCGACGATACGGCCGGGGCTATGTATATAGGCGTTTTGGTATTGGCATATGTCCGGGGTGGGTGAGAGGAAGGGTGGTAAGGAGGCAACATAGTAATGTAAATACTCCACTATATATAGAAGAGCTAGACGGGGGAATACATATATACCAATGAACGAACATAAAACAGGCAACAGCCCACAACACATAATTAAGCACAAAGAGCAGTCTTGTACCAAACCATCTATCAATTTACGGCGAACCCCCCTCGAATCTGGTGATATACAGAAAACACAAAACACGATTTCTATCCACATACCCAGCGCCAACGCCACATCAACCCCCCAATCAAATTACCCAGATCACACCCTCCTTCCCCAACCTACACCTAATTACCCCCCCCTTTACCCCGATCCCATCACACCACCAGTAAGACCAGACAAGACAAACTCTACACTCTCCCCTCCACCTCTCCCACCACCTCCCCAAAAACATCCGCCACCTCGACCCCAACGCGGCTACGATTCCACTCCCCCCTCCCCTTCCACAAACAGTCCATCATCTCACGATACGCCATCTCCAGATCCTCAACACCCCATCCTTCCGTCCTGCCGACAAACATCTCAAGCAGCTGCGAAAGGTACGCTTCGTCGATGATAACCTCCTTCTGGCTACTCGCCGCCACGCTGACCACCTGACTTGGCTCACCTGCCGTGCTGGCTAGATCCTGGTCCGAGCCAGCGTGCATGCTAGGATAGGCTGGCGTAGGCGCGCTCGCACCACCGGGCTGCGACGGCCCAGACGTAGAGTGCGACACCGATGCCGATGATGCGGTGGGCGGTCTGCCGTGAACTTGGCTGTGCACCCAGTCCTGGCTCTGCGTATCAGGTAGCTGGCTATCTCCCTCGCCCTGGCCATGGAGGTGCGGGCTGAATTGCTGGCTTCCACCGTTATGGCCGTTAGTGAGCTGTGTGCTCTTGTCTCCAGAGGACTGGTCGGTCTTCCGGCCTGAGGTGGTGGTGGAGGCGTCGTTGAATAAGGCGGTGGGGGAGACGTCGTGGGGGAGAGATTGGAATGCTGAGCGCTGGCTGAATTGGCTTCCTTGTGTGTTCAGTGCTGAGGGCATGGTGGAGCGGGAGCGGAAGAGTGGGCCGCCGGTTGTGGCGGGTGGTGGGGGCATGTTTTGTGAATCGAGTTGGGATGCCTCGTCTGTGCCGCCCATTGCTACGTCGTCTCCGCCGCTGTGGCGTGTGCTTGGGACAGATGATGAGCCGTTGCTGAGACGCTGGTCGCTCGATAGGGAAGAGTGCGTAACTGTCCCATTGGAGAGGGAAGTCGGTGTGCTGAACAGCCCTGGAGCGCGAGACTTTGGCGTTGGCATTCCAAGCACAATAGGCTCCTCCCTCGATCCTTCAGCGGGAATGTCCGAGCCGACGAGGACAGCATCCTCCTCAGCACGCTTGCGATGCTTCTCGGCCTTCTCCTTGACGCGCTGAAGCTGTCGCTGGTACACGTTCTCGCAGTCCGCAACCACGGGATTGGCCTCAATGAGCGCGAGATCGACTTCGACATTGGCAAGCAGCTCCTTTCCTCTGAGTGCCCGCTCCTGGTCGCCAGTGTTCTTCATATCCTTCGCCAGCCTACGGATATCAGCCACAAAGTCCTTCGGGCGCGCGTAGTACCCGTTGGACAATCTCTCTTCGATCGTGGTCGTCTCGAGGTTATAAAAGAACTTCCCCGTTGCGCAGTCCTTTAGGCCAGATACACCTTCTTTGTCCACATCCAACTCGTAGGGGCGGAACTGCACAACATCCGGCTTCACGTAGTTGGGGTCTTGCTCATCATAGAGGTACTGGATGACAGACTGCGGGATGGCAGGGTTGCGGAACTTGCGATACTTCTTCTGGATCTGGTCCATAATGGGCTGGATCATCACCTTGAGCGTGTTGAGGGTCTGGCGGTCACGCTGCTTGAGTGCCTTCGTCTCCTCCTTGGTTGGGACGCGGGGAGGTGGCGGAGGCGCGATAGCGAGGGTATCAAGCTTGCGCAGCTTGCGGTTCACGGGGTCGGGGAAATCAGTTGGCTGTTTCTTGATATACTCAATGATGTTCTTGAAGAAGTCCTCGCGATTGCGCTGCACAACGTTAGCAAAGCTGTCCTCCACAAGACATAGATAGATATGAAGACAAAACTTACCCTCGACGGCCTGGCAATCAAAAAGCGGTTCTTCTTCGTGAACCCAAACAAATCCCGAATCATCTCCGGACTCGCCTGATCAGGCTCCGCATCGCATATCCCAAGCACCAGCACCGGATCCGTTGGCGGGATACCCCTCAGCAGGCCGAGGAAAGTAGTAATCGCCGACTCGCTGAGCGTATGATACCACGTATCCACGCCCGGCAAAAAGATGACACTCGGCTTATGCCTCTTCACCTCCGCAAACAGCTGCACGATAGCCGTCTCCGCCGACCTCGCCGAATCGCTGTAGATGGTCGGCAAATCAAAGCTCTGGACATGCAGCCCCTCAAAGTGGTTAAGCAGCGCCGATCCAAGGTATCCTTGTCCCATCCCCGGATCTCCACCGATCAGCAGCCGCGGGCGAAAGACACGAGCCTTCTCGAAATCCTGCGCCAGCGTCTCTCGGCCAAAGCCCGAGTCCGCGTCCTCGTACTGCTCATACAGCGCCTCCTGCAGCGCCGTAGTCTTCTTCTTGATAGGGATCAGCCCATCCAGCAGCGTCTCAATAGACTTCAGCTGGTCGCGCAGCAGCGGTTCGACAGCCTTCGGTAAAGGAGCCGCACCAGACGACGTCGCACGCTCCGAGGAGGGAACCATCTTCTTGATCGACAGCATGAAATCCTTGGCCGTGATCTTGATCTTGTCCGGGTCAACGATCAACTTATCGTTCGACGAGTAGATCTGCGGGTACGTCCGCTGGATCGCATTAAGCGCCGCTTCTGTGCACAGCGCGCGCAAATCCGCACCTCCGTATCCCTTCGTGACGTGCGACAGGCTGTCCTTGAACTTATCATCCACGCCCCAGTCGCGGGTATGGATGTCGATGATGGAGCGTCTGCCCTCAATATCTGGTAGGGGGAAGTAGAACTCGCGATCGAAACGACCCGGCCTACGCAGCGCGGGATCGATATTATCAGGTCTGTTCGTCGCACCAATCACGATGACTTGTCCACGACCGTCCATACCGTCCATGAGCGCGAGCAGGGTCGACACGATAGATGCGTGAATCTGCTCCTGCTTACTCGAACGCACAGGCGCGAGACCATCAATCTCATCGAAAAAGATGATACTGGGTTGTGTTTTCCTCGCCTCCTCGAACAGCAGCCTGAGCTGACGCTCCGCCTCTCCAACCCACTTACTCAGCGCATCAGCACCCTTACGCATGTAAAACGTAATCTTGCGACCTCCCGACCCAACACTCGCGGCGAGTGCGCGAGCAAGAAGCGTCTTACCCGTACCGGGCGGACCGTGAAAGAGTACACCTCGAGGAGGGGTAACATGGAACTTGAGGAACAACTCCGGGTACAGCAGCGGCATCTGCACCATCTCCTTCAGCTGGTCAATGTGACCCGCCAACCCGCCAACCTTGCTGAAATCCACATTCTGGTCCACACCGAGCGGATCCGCATCAGCAAGCGATTTCTGACTCTTGATCTTGCCGAGATTACTCGGCGTGCCCCCAACAGCCGCCATGGGATCGCTGGGATTAGCTTGTCCAAGACCAGGAAGCAGACCAGCAGGCATACCAGTCGTAGGCGTCATGCCCACATTGCCCGCGACGCCGGTCGGACGCGCCAGATTCTCATCATCACTACTATCCGAGTCGGCTCCTCCCGCCGCGCCCGTGCCCCACGGTCCAGGGCCCGTAACAGGGGTCGGCCCGCCACCACCGCCAAAGGGGCCATACGTCGTGTGCAGCGTGCGCTCCCACTTCGACTGGCTCCCCGTATTGCGCTTACTCCTCCCCGACGCCGCTGGCGCCGCATCCTCGAGGTCTTCGTCAGCAGCATAGATCTGGTCCATGGGCTTGATGGTGTAGTCGACGCGCTTGCGCTCGCGTCGGCCCATGGACTCGTACATGATCTCCGGGTCACGACGCGCTCTTGGCCGGCGCCTCCCATTCGCCTTCAGCTCCGCTGCCTCCTCGAGAAGCTCATCAGCATCGAGAGCCTCGGAGTCGCCCTCAGAATCACTGCGTCTGCGTGATCGCGAGCCCTTCGATTTACCACGTGCGCCGCGGCCGCGACGTGGCGTGGAATCTGTGTCGTTATCGCTTCCCTTGCGCTTGCGGGGCGAGGCGTCGGAGGCGGAGATGTCTTCTTCGGACTCTTCGTTGGGTTCGAAGTCGCTGGTTTGTTCGAGGCCGGCCTTTTGGGGTTGGTTGCGCTTGCGGAGACGTCTGCCTCCGGGGGGTGTGCTGGGTTCGTCCCCGACTGTCTCTTCGACGGTTTGCTCGACGACGTTGGTGACGGTCTGCGATACACTCATGCGGTTAACACGCGTGCGTGAGACGGGTAAGTCATCATCTTCGTCGTCCTCATCCTCATCTTGAGCCCCATCACCACCACCAGCAGCAGCCGTAAGTTCCGCAACGATATCCCCCGCGCCTTCCTCATCCTTCTCAGAAAACGGCTGCGTATCATCCTTCGTAGCATGACTATCCCCAATCTCAATATTCCCCCTCGTCTCCTCATCAACCTCCATCTCCTCCACCTCTCCCCCCTCATCCTCAGGAACAGTAGACTCATGCGATGCCTCCAAAATCGTCTCCCCCGCCGGCATCTTAAGCCCCTTCCCGCCCCTCATCGGTCTAAGAGGCTTCGCCGTCTCCGGCGTAGGCGACGACCCCTGCTGCACAGCATGTCTCCCCGAATTCGACAGCGCCACCAGCCCCTCGTCCGCCTCCTCAGTATGCGCCCTCGTATTCCTCCTCGGCCGATTCGTCGTCGGCTCGGCGCTCGCGCGCACGCTGCCCGCGCGCGTGGCACGTTTCGAGCTCGGCACAGGCGTCTTGACCTTGAGTGTGATCAACATCTTCTTCGGGCTCCTGTTCTGCTTCGGTGCGATATCTTCGTCCTCATCATCGTTGTTGTTATCGGTAGCGTGCTCCTCGGCATCACTCTCGCTCTCCTCATACTTGACAGTCTTCTTCACCGCGCCTCTCAGCGGGCGTCCCGTCTCCGTCCTCTCCGGCTCCTCCTCCTCCTCGTCGAAGCTCTCGTCGAGCAGACTGTCATCCGAGATGTCGTCCTCGTCATCATCGACGTCCGAGCCGCGGTACTTGGTGCGCTTCTTCTTCTTCGCGCCGCCCTTGGACTTGGAGCGCCCGACCGACTTGCGGCTTGTGCGGCGCGCGCGGTCGGGGCCGGACTCGTAGTCGTCGTCGTTGGAGTCGGACTTGTTGGGGTCGAAGTGCTCGAGTTTGCGCTTGACTGGCATCGTGGCGGTGGGTATGTGATGCTGTGCTGTGCCGTGCTGTGCTGTGGCGGAGAGTTATGTCGGACTCAGATTCGATGGATGGAGTTCAGCTGTGCTGCATCGCAGGAGCGAGTTCTGAACAGGAAGCAGTAGTTAGCAAAGCGTACTTCATTTCCATCACAAACCCCACGGCAGTAAGGAAGATAAACCTACAACTTTCGTCCGTACAATCCTTCCCCAACCTTCGTGGCGCGTACGTCCGTCCCTTTGTTGAACACTCAATCCAACAAAATCCGCCTCGCGCCTCCAAACGAAATCGCGTACGAATCGCTCCCGGCTGTAAACCCCCTAGCTCACTGGCACTTCCAACGCGCGCCCTCACAACAAAATAATCAACAACAACAAAAAAAGCCACCGACTTGACAAAGCAAAGCTCGTAAGGAAAACTGTCTCCAAATCTTGGACAATTGGGAACGCTTGCTAAGAGCTCGAGGTGTCGCTCTACTTGTTCGTCCCGCCCGATCGCTCAGTCGCGTTTGTCCTGTTCTCGCTTAAGGCACCAAGGCAGGAATTTTGAAAGGGTGATATGGCGCTAGTGAATCGTTAGCGGCGATAGAGGCGGAGACTTTCTTTGCGCGATTGATTTCGACGAGGTGAGGACTACAATGAGATATCCATAATCCCCATCTCAAATTCCCTCCCTACGACCTCAAATAATCTCCAATCCCTTTCAATTCCAGTTGGGAGACATGCGACGGGTATTACCTTTCGAAATTGACCCATTTTGCCCTCGGCCAAACAGGATATTTAACATCCCGTAGTCCCCTTCTAATTCTATTATTCCTCCGTCCATCTCTCCCATATCCCCTTCCCCAGGTTTTCCAATGACCTAGTGCGGCTCGAAAGCTTAAATTTCGTGGTTGACAGGCCCCCAGATCGTGCATGGCGCGTGGTGTGTTCCTGACCGCTTCAACCAGCCTCGCGGTCACGTGTTTGTGTGCACCCTTTCCTTTACACACACATCAGATAAACCCTGATCCCTAATACGCCATGCAAGACCCCTCGTAATATGCCGGGCTTGTTAAGGGATAAGGTTCCTGATTTAAGCAATTTGGAGATGTATACTGGGTATCGATTCACGAAAAAATGTGCAATCCGGATGCTTAAAATTCCTAGCTCCGGCACTTCTCTAATCTCTCTCTCTCTTGCCTGCCCACGCACTTTGCTCTTTCAAAAATGCACAAATCACAACCCCGCATTTCTTTCTCCCCACATATTACTTTCCACCTCGGCTTCCCATTTCGACATCCATCCATCCATCCACCCACAACAAAAGTCTTCCATGACTCCATGTAAACCCCATTCCCACTTCCCACTCCACCACTATCCACCCGTCCATCGTCATACTTCCTCCCACCATTCTCGCCCTCCCAAAGCTGCCCGCAAAAGGCAAGCAAAAGGAAAGAGCCGAGAAAACCAACCCTGAAAAAGCAACGAAACACCCGGAGAGAGTGGGGAAGAACAAGTAAAAAACAATCAAACGACGCTCATAATGTTGGATGATCAGACACAGGTTCCCGGCGCGCGGACATGGGCTTGTTGTAACTCAAAATGCGAACTGTGAAAGATAATAGGTGGTGGCGTGGAGATGCGAGCAAGTTTGTGTGTGAATGCTGGTGTCGAGTCGTAATGCCGCACAGAAAGAGATGAGATCGTCGCTATCATCATGCCGCTGTATCGAAGATTTCCGTGAGGACAAAGTAAAAACAAGTATAGCCAGTTCCCTCCCACCACCAACCACGTATTTCTTTCGGCCGAAGCGACCGATTTCAAATTTCCACCTTATTTCATCATCTTTCTCACCAGCCGGCCACCAATAAGACAAAACAAAGCAAAACGCGCAGAACGAACCATAATGAGAAAACAAAGTAGTGTGGAGGTTAGGGAAGTCATCCAAATGCACGCAAGAAATAAAAATAAAAAAGGAGTAAAAAATCGCTCAAAAGGTGCTTGTATCTCTCTGCGCCCGTTACACCCCGCAAATGCCCATGGAAAAAAACAAAATAAATAACGTTCGAGAACGAGAGATTGGACGCCTGACTTAGAGAAAAGACAGAAAGCGGACGTGAAAACGATTCCGGCTTTGGTAGAGCAGAGAACACCGCCAATTTTTGAGTAGTCATGATGATCGTTAGAAAAAGTGTGTATATATTTTAGACGTCTCGTGGACTTCCATTTCCTGGAGCTAGAGTTAGTAAAACAGTTACATGGAAATGGGAAGGGCTAACGGGCTTACCATCTTGAACGTATTCAGCTCCTCCTTGATCTGCTGCGCGAGCATCGGCGTAAGACGATTGCATGTCGCAATTTCCCCACGGCGATCATACTCCGAGCTTGCCCATGTATCATGGTAGTTCGCTGCGTTCTTCCACGAGATATTGCGCTTCGCAGCGGGTGTCGTAGGTGTGCTCTTGGACACGGTGCCCGTGAAGCGTAGCGCGGACATGAAGTAGTCCTCGCCGTTGAGTGTGACAGACTCGGTGCGGCGGTGTCCATGCACATCGGAGTTCGGGGTGCTGGGTGCGGAAGATGGTGGCGAGTCGTCGACGCTGGGGATCTGCGGGAGTCCAAAGTTTGGCGTCTTGTGGTCGACTGGGAGAACGACAGGGGATGAGCTGTTGGAGTCGGTTCCAGAGCGCTTGAGGATGCCCTTCTTGACCGCGGCGAGAACCTCGGCACGCTCTTTGTCGCCACCACGGATGCTACGTCTGTGTGCGGAATCGGAGCCGATTGAGACGTCGTCGGTGCTACCGGAGGATCTGGGAAAGTTGACTGGGGTAACGTCGAGGGAGTTGGTATCTGGCTCTCCGCGGCTAGTGACACCACTTTGGTCGCGAATAGAAATATTGCCGTTGGATTGTGGGCGGTCGGCTTCGACATTCACCATGGACACCTCTGCTGTGCTCACTTGTGGCACCGGCGAGTCCGCAGCTGGGACACCAATCACCGATTTTGGCCTGAAGAGACCGACAAGCGACCGTGTGGACTTCTTCATTCCCTTGCCCATCTTCCGGATCATGATTGAAGCGGAAGAAGCGGTGGATGAGATGGACAAATTGTCGGTGGAGCCCGAGAAAAAGTTGCCCTGGCCAGAGTATATGCCTGACCCAAGGCCGCTCTCCTCCTGCTTCTGGGCAATTCTTGCCTGTTCCGCCTCCTGCTCATCTTGGTATGTCTGAAGACGAGCAGCATCTTCGGTGTGGTTCGGGTTCGTCTCGGCCGAGGCCTTTCGAAGTTCGGCAGCGCTGCCAAACGAGAAGGCTCGTCTTAATCGAGATGGCTTCTTCCCTCCCTTCGCATTAAGCGCAGCCAGCTGCTTTGCAGCAGGGCTTTGCGGTCGTGATGATACATTTGTCTTCTCCGGAGTGTTGAGTGCAGCAGTGACTGCGGAGGCAAATGTATCCTTGGTGACCGCCGACTCGGTACTCATCGTCGGCTTAGAGAGCGGGGAGGGGTTTGCGGTGCGCTTTGTCGCATCGGATGAGGAACCGCGAGCAGGTATATTCACGACCTGAGGCTGATCATGTTTCAATGATCCAGAGCCTGCGACGGTTGACGAGGCGGGGTTTATTCCTGCGGCTATCACGCTTGAATCTCGCTTCGGTCCCTGCCAACATATATGTTAGCGTATGAACACTAGCAGGGGCAGCCCCATCACGATTGGTGGGGATAAATCTAGTCGCTCCTGTATGCAAGAAGGGGCCTGCCATATATGGGTAAACTTACTGGTACTCTTGGCTCGGAATGACGAGTCGTGGGGATCGCCTCGTATTGCTCAGTCCTGCCCGGCGATGATGACGGCCGACTGGTTGGGTAACTTGGCTTCTGGTATAGATCGTTGTGAAATTGTCCTTGTTGCCCAAAATTTTCCAATTTCTGCGCCTCATTGTTGAAGCCCTCAACGGTGTGAATGCTGCGACGGCGTGAGCTACCCTCCTTTGCGTGTTTCCGGAGATACATGTCGTCTATAGCACCTCGGGATCCGTTGAGTAGCGTGTTTCCAGAGCTGAAATTCGGCGCTAATTGTTGGGCTGGCTGAGAAGGCAAGTTGGGGACTGTATCGGCACGACGATGGGCAGGGCGGCGGTATCGATCTGGTGCCGCCTTTGTTGGAGTTGACGGGCCGGTACTGCCAGGGTTGCTGGATGTAATAACCGTAGGAAGGGGGCGAGTGAGAGTAGTTTCCCATGCTTGAGCAGCTCCTCCACTGTTAGAAGTTCCATCACTTGCCGAAGAACCCGAGAGGTTGGACGACGACGACGATGTCGTCGTCGACACAGAGGCGGGTGCTGGATATCGCGAAGGGCGAGCACCAAGGTGACCCGAAGAGACCGTGGGGACAGTCGGGGCAGAGGCGGTTCTATATTGTTGTCTGGGGTTGGTCAAAGCCGGGGTGCTAGTAAAAGCATACGGAGCTATTGGAGCCATAGAGGTATGTCCACGATATGTATTTGATCCGGCACTGCCTCCTCCAAGACCGTGGTAGCTATTGCGGTGAATGCTCCCGGAGCCCTGGCCATATTGGTGGACCTGGGTCTGAGCAGTGTTCTGGAGGATGCCAGAAGCCGAAGCCGGGCGAGATTGCAGCATAATGGTCGAACCTGACTGTTGCGGGAACGACTGGACTAACGCAGCCATATTGAGATCGGTATACTGGGGGGTAAGGGGCTGGCCAGTGAAGGCAATCAGCTTTTATGTTCGCGGTCTATTGTAGTCGCATTCGTGAACGGGGGGGTATGCTGGAGTATCGAAGAGAAGGCAAAGAATAGCAAAGCCTGGATCGGATATTGTCAGTAAAGGTCGTGCTGTATCGGTCTGTGGCACGATGACGAATAAAACAGCGTTCAATGTGGTACAGTGCACCTCGGGGAACAGCTTCTGGAACGAAAACGCGTCAAAGGGGAGATAAGGGGACGTGGGCAGAACGAACCTTCTGGTCAAATGATGCCACGCCAAAGATATTATAACGAAGATGCTATTGGAAGCACAGTGAATGTATAAGTAGCGAGTGTTATTGAAGATTTGCCGGAGGAGATTCCTGCTCGTTTCCAGGCAGAGAACACACTGTTACCGTGAGTCTTTCTCTTCGGGGGGTTTCGTCCGGTGCTTGCCGACACGGTGATGTATCGAGCAATAGGATGTCAATGGAATCCAGTCGAGGCCCTCAATGCCTTTTGGAGAAGTATTCGCAGGCTGTTACGGAAGGTGCGTCGATAGAGATTCGGAGTAGGGCGAAACGAAGGAGTTTTTTTTTTTGGTTTTGGAATGGGTGAGCGATAGAAACGAGTACAATCCGGTAAATAAAACAGGGATGATCTGGGGGAGGGGGGGAATGGGATAAAAGAGGGCGAGGTTATAGAAGAGAAAGAGAATTAGGGCAGCACTGAAGAGGGGAAGGGGGAAAGGAGGGGAAAGAGGGTAGAGAAGGGATGAGGTCGAGAGGAGGAGTCGAGGTTGGAGAGAGAGAAAGTTGTCGACGACGACGACGATGATGATGGGTGGGATTAGACAGGAGAGGAGAGGAGTAGAGTAGAGGCACACACGGAAGTAGTAGGACCAGAAGATCACAGGCACAAACACCACCCACACCCACTCTCACCCACACGGATTACTAGTAGTGTAAGTACCTTTAATACGGGGTACAGACAGTAAGAGTACATGTTTCTACACTACTACTACTGTATACTACTACTGTATGCTGCTACTACTCTCCTTTCTACACGAGAGGAAAAGTACAGATCTGGCCATCTGGCGGTACTTTTAGGCAGGGGTTTAGTGCAAGATACAGTAAGATACTGTTAGGGAGAGTACATTAATAGCAGCAAAGTGGTACCTGGGCGGACATGTGCACACACACATAGACACACACTTTGCTGGTTAGTTAGGCCGATGCAGGTAGCAGGCTAATAGACTGGTGGGTGTAGTAGTGGGTGGGTGTGCAGGCTTGATGCAAGCCATGATGCAAGGCAGAAGAAAATAAATACGACCATGGCAGCCACAATATTCCTAGGGATTCAGAAGATGATTGGCTGTAGAGGAGAGAGAGAGGGGGACGTGGTGTTGAAGATACTGTACAGGATAGAATAAACAGAAATAAAACAGGGAGTTTACATAAAAAACCAGGCATAAAATAAACACGGCCGCGGGTTTTAAACGAGGGAAACGAGATATACAGGATATGCAGTATATACAACGCATAAAAACGGAATAAAATGGAACATATGGAGAATAAATGGGGGAACCAACAGCGCCAACGGTCTTAGACTACCCCTTCGGGCTACAGTTAAGCATGACACGCTAGAGTAGCGCAAGAGTACATTTGCGGAGAGTGCTGATCCTTTTTTCGATGGGATGGAAGGTATTTGAGTACTCTAGAGTGGTAGTGGAGTAAGTTGCGCTAGAAACCTTCAAGAGGGAGAGGGGAGGGGGGCATATAGGGGGGGATATTCATGCAGCAGAAAAAAAAAAAGAGAATCTCGGTCAACACGACAGCGAAAATATTTCATACTGCACACTATCTATTAAAGCGCGTATATCAGCCTCAAGTAAGTCTACACTGCAAAATCATACAACAGCACCGCCGTATGCAAATGTAAAGCACATCACTTCCCTCCTCACCACCGAAATTACAGGCGTCTTGGGCGGCTACGTACTTCATCGCCGGCCGCCGCCCTGTCCGTCCCCCTCTCCTGTACTGTATCTACATACGAAGTACTGTACGAACCCTCTCTCCGCCCACACATAATCGCCATTCCGGGCCGTTAAGTCGCTGCATCGGGGTTAGCACGTAACTGAAAACCCCACATTCCGAGGGGAGGAGTACGACAACTACTGCCACTACAGTACTAACACCGCCTGGTGTCCTCGTATGGCCGCCCCTTTCGCACCTGGTACTGTACGAGTACGGCTACAGTTAGTAGATTCCGTGCAGTAGTAGAGTAGTACGCGGCGCTGCTATGTATATACGGCGACGCACAGCCAAAAAAAGAAAGAGAGAGAGAGAGAGAGATACACAAGACGGATAGGATGTACAGTACAGTACGATACCAGCTACTAACTGGTAGGGAGAGACACAAGGAGAGACAGGAAACACACACACGGAAATCTACCTACCATGAATAGAGGCATCTCCCCGCATGTCGTGTGCCCCCCTCCCCTCCCTCCCTTCCCTCCCAGCCAGGAGGACCAAGCAAGCAAGCAAACACAGCATGACGACGACGATCACAAGCACAGCACAGCACAGCCTGGTTGTGTTGTGGCACTATGGACAGCTCAGTGGATATCCACAATGAGGACTGGTTCGGCTAGACTGGGTGGGCGTGCGTGGTAGAGCCAATATATGCTATACTATACTATATACTAATACTATATGCGATTACAACTTTATTACCTGCTTGATGGGTAAGTATAGATTGCACAACTATATACTATACCATAGTACATACTATACTCAGTACTCAGGCCAACTCAACTGTTCCATACATCTAGACCAGTCCCGCCCACCGCAGCATCTGGGCGTGTGGGAATTGTATAACCTCGTCTCCCTATGCACGTCTCCCCATAGCGCCCTCCTCCCCTTCCAATCCATCAAATCAGCACCCTCCCCCCCTTCAGTCCTCCAAACCCATGAAACACTCCCTCCATATGACGCGTATAGGCTCGAGTGGGCTCTCTCTCTCTGCCACGACATTTCGCGATACTGTGGAGACAGAGCAGACCCATCCAGCCCAGCGACAGCAGAAGCGAACGCTGCTACTAACGAGAGGTGTGCTAATGACGCACACGCCGCACCGCCGCCCCATCGAGACCGCCGAATCAGCGCGCTGTGGGACCTACCTAGCTACGGCGCGCGGGCAGATCTAGAACTTGTCTCCTGGGTGGCGAAATGCTACCCTGCTACATAACTGCGCTGCGGGTGGTCTAGGCGGCCGACTGGGCAGGTACAGGTACAGAGGTGCTGCTGGGAGGGGACGGCGGGCGAGGGCGGGTGCTAGAAATGCACACTGAGGGGGGCCTTTAGGGGGGCTACGACAGCGCTGGGGGTGCTGTGCATAATGCGCACAGCGGGGAGGTGTACTGGATGCTAGGGTACTGTATCTCCGATGCACTGGGCGGACGCAAGGGAGTGCAAAAGTGTAGTGCAGCGCAGCGCAGCGCAGTACATCGGTTCCGCTGGGCGAGTTTTTTTTTTTTTCTCTTCTGCAACCATCCATCCATCCCCTACTGTCATCCGTCCGGTTTAGTAGGGGACGACGGCACGCTTCAGGGGATGTACTGTAGGGCGCTGCTGCGATTTAGCAACTATATTAGTGCGCTACACCCCCAAATGATCCGTTACGGGAGGACCGCGTCCACGCGCTCGGCGAGTCGATGATGGGATGAGAGATATGTCTTTAAACCCAACGCGAAAAGCCCCTCCTACATTGCTCCTACCCTCCTCCTCGCCCTGACTCTCAAAACTCGCGACGACGACGACGGCGGCGGCATGCGGGGGGCGACGCGATAGGTAACATACCCCCCCCCC
>JPJW01000911.1:0-10630 GCA_000750755.1 Pseudogymnoascus sp. VKM F-4513 (FW-928)
GTATGTCAAACTCAGCTCCCCCGTATCTCGTCGTCCGCCGTATCTAACTCTCCCCAGCCTCCGTTGACCACACTCCTTCCGTCCACCCAGCCTCCCCATCCTCCGCCCTTCCCGGCCAGGGCTCCCCCTCCTTCTCCGCATACCGCCAGCACGCACAGCAACACGGCCCCCTCGGCCGCAACATCCGCAGCGACAGCCAAGTCGGCTCTGTTCCCGGCCGTGACTTCGGCCCCGTCGCCGCTGCCCAGGGTGAGTTCTTCGACCGCAGCGAGCTGCCCGCTCGCTTCCGACGCTCCCCATACACCGAGGCGGAGATCGAGGCGATTGAGACCGGCGGCGCTACCATGGTGTGCTGAGAGGCCACATGAGCGCTGGGTGGCTGGGATTTTTCTGAATTTTTTATAAACATACATGGGGCGTCAATACCCTCGGAGACAAAATATCTTTTTTTTACGTCAAGCGAATTGTTGGGATGGGATTGGATTGGATGTTGGGAGCGATTGATGGCCGGGCGACCTGGGAGGTCTGCTGGAGGCCGGGCGGGGATTATGATACAGGTTTACACAGGTTGATACTTGGCTGGATACTGTAATGAATAGGAAGACCAAGACCTGTCGACGGGCAAGACCCGGGAGTCTTCATGTGCCGGCGAGAGCTGCTGCACATTGTTCGTTATCTACATAACGACGAATAAAACGAACTACAAACATTTAATGCTTTGCTTCTAGTTTGATCATCGTGACTTCAGCCTCTCAGAAGCCGTGCGCTTGTCTATCTGGTTGTCTTTAACCCCGGACGCATGTGGTAGGTTGACTCGCATGTGACGATGCAGCCTTGCCCAACCTGGACCTTTGACAGCCCTCCACGAAGATCGACGGCTTGCAACCCTGTCCAACCTCGATCCGTTGCGAGTCCTCCCGTAAACCTATCCACTTCCCTTCATACTGCCGCAGGCATATCCTGCCACAAGCACGGCATCTGGCATGTCGGGGTTTATCGTTGGGTCAACCGTCCGTACCCCAGCCCTCAACGGCCAGTCAAACCTCACTCTACCCCCCGAGCTTGGCCCGATCCTCTTCGGAATTCCAAAACCACTGAATAGAGTTTCAATGCCTAGCCTTCAATATATTCACATCCTCGATGCTACTATCCGCCGCGCCCCCGCCCCCAACTTGATGGCCGAGGTTGTCCCCAAGCCCAGCCAGCAGCGAGCTATCCTCCCCAACTAGCCGTTCGATGATCTTAACTTTAGCATGTGCCCTCTTGAGACGGTCGTCAAAGTCGGACACTGCGTCTTCCGTGTTTTCGGTGGAAAGACTGGCCGGCTCGCTCAGCGCGTAGAGGACTCGTATGTGCTTCTCCAGGCGCGGGTTCGTCAGTGCCGGCAGGCTTGTACCTTGCAGGACTGAGGCTGCAGTAGAAGGCGCTTCCTGTTTAACTTCGGCCGCGGGTGCAAGCTTGTCTGATGTATCGCCTTGGGGGAGTCGTCCAGCCCAGACAACGGATCGGCCGTGTAATCTGCCTGCCTCGACGTATTTCTCAAATCCCTTCTCCAGTCCGAAGACGCGGCCTTCTATTTTCCCAGCTTTGGCACCTTCGGTGCTCCCAAGTTGGTACCCCTCATCGTAGAATTTGTCCTCCAAGCCCAGGAGATCGTCGAAAGGGTCTGCACTCATCTTTGAATAGGTTCTGCTTGCTCGCTGAGTGTTGAAATTTGAAGGAACGGAAACCGAAATGGTTTGAGATCTTAAAAGTTTAAGTTGGAAAGAGTATGGAGCTATTTTGGGCTAATGTCCTCAAGAAGCTGTATTCCTGTCAATCTCTCAGGAACATTTCCGTAAAGGTGCTTCGGCCGTCATAGAGGGGCACCACCCTCACTCACTACGAAAGCCAGACCCCATTAAACGTTGTGCACTGACTCACTGGAAAATTACCCCACCATAAAAATATGCTGACTAAGCGAGGCTGGTCACGGAACCCCGCGTATTTTATACCATTTCAACTGTCAGCAATACAGCAACAACATCCAAATATGGCTTCAAAATCACCCATTCTGCCTCAGAAGGGCCAGAGGAATATCCTGATTACCTCAGCCTTGCCCTACGTAAACAACAAGCCTCGAAAGTCCCCCTTTTCCACCATAATCAGATGCCTCAGACTAACAATGATCTAGATTTGGGAAATGTTGTCGGCAGCGTCCTCAGCGCAGACGTGTACTCCAGATTCAGCAAACTGAGAGACAGACCAACTCTATTCGTCTGCGGTACCGACGAGTATGGGACAGCCACTGAGACGAAGGCGTTGGAGACCGGCCAAACCCCGAAGGAGCTCTGCGACGAGTTCCACAAGGTCCACAAAGATATTTACGACTGGTTTGAAGTGGGATTCGATTACTTTGGCCGAACGACCACCGACCAACAGACCGAGATTGCCCAGGATATATTTTTAAAGCTCCATAAGAATGGATACCTAGAGGAGCGAACAACTACGCAGCCCTATTGCGAAAAGCACGAATCGTTCCTCTCGGATCGCTTTGTGGAGGGCACATGTCCGAAATGCCAGTATGAAGATGCTCGTGGCGACCAGTGTGACAAGTGCGGCAGTCTCCTAGACCCCTTCGAGCTCATCAATGCTCGCTGCAAGGTCGATGGGGCCACTCCGGTCCAGCGAGACACTACGCACATGTTTATCCGCCTTGACAAGCTCCAGCCAGAAATCGAAAAGTGGTTCACAAAGTCCAGCCAGGATGGTGGATGGACCCAAAATGGAATCAGTATCACCAAGTCGTGGTTTGACAAGGGATTGGAGGGTCGCAGTATTACTCGGGACCTTAAATGGGGCACACCCGTACCACTGCCTGGTTATGAGAAAAAGGTCATGTATGTGTGGTTCGATGCCTGTATCGGATATCCTTCCATTACAGCGTGCTATACAGACAAGTGGGAGCAATGGTGGCGTAACCCAGAAGACGTGGAACTCTACCAATTTATGGGCAAGGACAACGTCCCCTTCCACACTGTTATTTTCCCAGGCAGCCAAATTGGCACGGGAGACAATTGGACCAAGCTCAAGCACGTTTCTACCACAGAGTACTTGAACTACGAGGGTGGTAAATTCTCGAAGTCCAGAGGTGTCGGCGTTTTCGGCGACACTGCGAAGGACACTGGCATCCCTTCGTCCGTATGGCGTTACTACCTGATGGCAAACCGACCAGAGACCAGTGACACCCAGTTCGAGTGGAAGGCGTTCATTGCAGCAAACAACAGCGAGCTACTCAACAACTTTGGCAACTTTGTCAACCGTCTTGTCAAATTTGTAAACGCAAAGTGCGGCGGTGTTGTTCCGGAATTTTCTGCTTCCTATACCGATGAGACCTTCGATTTCCCAGCATTCATCGCCAGCGTCAATACCCTCCTCGGAGAATATATTGCGGATATGGAGGCTGTTAGAATTCGCGCAGGACTCAAGAAGTTCATGGAAATCTCGGCACTGGGCAACAACCTCTTGGCTGGTCGTCTTGATAATGCCAACTTGACAGGTAGCCCTGAGAGAACGCACACCATCATTGGTCTCGCTCTCAACCTCGCATACCTCCTTGCGTCTATTTCGTCGCCATTCATGCCAACCACTGGAGCCTCCATTGTCAAGCAGCTCGAGGTCCCTCTGCTGTCGATCACCGACAAGTGGAATCCAGAGGCTCTCAAGGGCGGCCACAAGATTGGCAAGCCCGAGTATCTGTTCACCAGGATCGATGACAAGAAGGAGGATGAGTGGAGGATCAAGTACGGTGGTACTCAGGCCTCGAGGATTGCTGAGGAAGAGGCTAAGGCTAAGAAGGCTGCTGACAAGGCCAGAGATAAGGAGAGGAAGAAGGCAAAGAAGGAGGCCGCCAAGGCTGCAGCTTCTACAGAGGGGGGACTTAAGACCGAGCTTCCTCTTCGCGGCGTCGCTGCTGAGGAACAGGCGCCTCCACCAGCGGCAGCTCCATAATTCGAATACCATAACGAATAATGACGATGCACTGTCGGCGGCGGCGTTGGGATGTTTTAGCAGGCGATGCGGGGGAATATGGCAGTTGTGTACCATTTTTTTATGATTCTTGAGATGGTAGCGAGGCTCCTTTTCAACAAGAGAAGCTAGATCTGATTGTGAAGCTCCATAGCCTAAATTTACATTGTCTTTTGAGTACAGTTCCTGATTTGGGAGATTCTCGTAATTCCCAACAAGCCTATCCAACGCCTAACCACCCCAATACTGTACATCTATATCCACATTATTTATACAAGCCCAACGGTCTTCATGGCTCTCATCTTCCAGCCTTCAAAGCTGTTGAGCTTTGGCCTCACATCCAAGTAGAAGCTCAGCTTGCCATTGTTCTTTCCCTCGTCCTTGCCGGCATAGAAATCAATGATGTACTCGACCTTCTTGCCGCACCTATCGACAATCCAGTCATGGCGATCGAATGGTGTGGTATATCCTAACAGACTGTTGAAGCGGGCCTTGGGAGACATCGACGTCGAGAGTCCCAGGAACGAGTGAAGCCTAGGGCCTCCGCATTTCTCGTCGGCTCCATATGGCTTTTCCCATTCCTTGATTTCCTTCCATGCTCGCTCGTTGACTGCATTGTGTATCGGCACGATGGTCTTCATCTCCTTGGGATCGCTCGAATGGCCCTGCAACGACTCTGTCAGACACCTCGTTCACTCGAATCCCGGTATACGTACCTTTCTCTTCATTGCATCAAAGAACATCTTCTCTGAAGGATATATCCAGTTCCCACTTGAACTAACTCCGCTCTCCTTCTCGCTATTCGCCGGCTTCGAGCCTTCGCTGTCGTCGACGGGCGATGCGCGAGGGATTGTCGAGACCACGCGCTGCGTACCGAGTCCTGTCGACGCGGCCACCGCATCCGCAGGAGGCGTCGAGGAGAAAAAACGCGCGAACAGTCCCGGCTGCGCCGGAGGGGTCTGGTTGATCTCTTCGGAGTCGCAGGCATTTCCTCGACTTGCGGCGCTGGCTCCTTTGGCCGCGCCCGGGAATGACGCTGTTGGATTCGCTTTCAACCACGCCGCGCGGGTCTTGTCATCAACTGGGCACACCTCAGCGGGCGCCTCTGCCTCTGGAGTTTTGCTCATGTTTGCGTATGTGAGTCGGGATTCTTTGGAGCGCGCTGGCAAACGAGAATACGGCGATTGACCATCATTAATAATTTTGGGCCCTGCACGGTTGCTCCCGCTACTGATGTCCCGATTAGTCTAACCCCAAGACACAACCCAGTCTATTTACTCCTCACCGCCTTCAACCCCTCATACTCTCCTACGACCCCTCTATTTGCACCCCTTTCAATTATCTCCACAAGCATTCAAATTTACCCAAAATGGCCGATTCTACAGTCTACCAGGCCAGCACCACTGCGCCCGTCAACATTGCCGTCGTCAAGTACTGGGGCAAGCGTGATCCCAAATTAAACCTCCCCACCAACTCGTCCCTCTCCGTAACCCTTTCCCAATCGGACTTGAAGACTCACACCACCGCCGCCTGCTCTTCTACTTTTGGGTCTGAGGATTCCCTCCTCCTTAATGGCTCACCACAGGATGTCTCAGGCGCACGCACCCAAGCCTGTTTCCGCGAACTGCGCTCCCTCCGCGCCGCCCTTGAGGCCGCCGACCCATCTCTCCCAAAGCTCTCCACATTGACACTCAAGATTGTGTCGGAGAACAACTTCCCCACCGCTGCCGGACTCGCCTCTTCCGCCGCCGGATTTGCTGCTTTAGTCCGCGCTGTCGCCGATTTGTACGAGCTCCCAGCATCAAAGACCGAGCTTTCGAAAATCGCCCGCCAGGGCTCCGGCTCTGCATGCCGCTCCCTCTTCGGCGGATACGTGGCGTGGGATATGGGCACTGCTGTCGACGGATCGGACTCCCAGGCTGTTGAGGTTGCACCAGCCTCCCACTGGCCCAACATGCGCGCACTGATCCTCGTCGCCTCCGCCGAGAAGAAGGGCGTTTCCAGCACTGCAGGCATGCAGACTACCGTCGCAACATCCGAGCTTGCCAAGCACCGCGTGGAGGTTGTGGTGCCGAAGCACATGGAGCAGATGATCAAGGCTGTCAAGGATAAGGACTTTGAGCTGTTTGGAAAGGTTACGATGGTTGAGAGCAACAGCTTCCACGCTACGTGCTTGGATACCTTCCCACCGATCTTTTACCTCAACGATACGAGCAGATCGGCCATCAGAGCGGTCGAGGCGATCAACGAGAAGGCCGGCAAGATCATTGCCGCGTATACGTTCGATGCTGGACCAAACTGCGTTATCTACTTCGAGGAGGAGAACATGTCTGCGGTTGCGGGAGCTATCAAGTCGGTGCTGGGCTCCATCGAGGGCTGGGAGGGCAAGGGAGCGGATATTAAGTTGAGCGATGCGGCGCATTTGGACGAGAGGACGGTGAAGGCCCTGCAGGAGGGTCTTAGCCGCGTCATCCTCACTGGTGTCGGCGAGGGGCCCATCAGTGTCAAGGAGAGCCTCCTGAAGTAGGGTTATATAGTAGTTATATGAGAAAGAGCAAGGGGTTTTTGATAGGTGATATCAGCGTTTTAGCATCATTTCATCATGGCAGGAAAATAGCAAACAGATCAAAATAGAAAATAAATTGTCCTGGGAAGGTTGTGCATAATACAAGGCTTGCTTGATTATATTATATTAATGCTAGGGGATAAATTTGATTTATGGTGAAAATAATAAATTGAGAAATTGTCTCCTAATTTCAACTGCAGTTATTTATAGCTCTCGAACTGGTAGTTAATTACAACCATTCACCGTCCCTTTCTACCCATTTTCGTTACAATACTGAATATGTCCTATAGCATCTATAATTCTTCATCGCCTTCGTCATCGTCATCCTCGTCTTCATCCCCTTCACCACCACCGCCTCCATCTTCATCATCGCTGTCCTCATCACTACTTGTTCCAGAACCCTCGCTCTCCCCATCAGTGCCAGGATCGTAATCTTCCCCTTCGGTCCCCTCATCTTCCTCCTCGAGTTCCTCATCGCCCAGCTCCAGCTCTGCCTTCTGCAACTCTCCTGAATCTCCCACATCGACCTTTGACCCGTCTTCTCCTTTGACCGTGTTGATCCCCAGCCTCTTCGCCTTCCTCTGATCCGCCATGCTGGCATCTTGCAAGCCATGGCGCTTCACATAAGCATCAATGTTGGCAAAATCCTCCTGGTCGAGCATTCCGAATTCGAACTCCTCAGTTTCCTCCTCATACGTCCCGTCAGATTTTTTATACCGGACATCAACCTCGATTACCAGATTAAATGTCCGCTGAAGCACGTTGACATAACTCACTGCCACTATTTGCTCCTTGGGCAGGAATATTAAGGGCTTCTTGAAACCCCACAGTATTCCACCTGGGAGGAAATATAAATACCCATCCTTGCTGCCGCGGAAAGCCTTCACGTGCACCGATGGGTCATTCGGCTTGTATGCCTCCTTACCCGCGGCTGAGAAGACCTTCCAGTTTGCTTCGACGATAGAGATGTTACGGCCATTCGCCTTCAGTTGTTGGTTGATGAAGAAGTCGAAGAGCGTCTTGTGCTGGTCTGATACTGCGGATGCTGCACTGAGGGATTTGCCAGAGATACTCCCCGGTTTGGGCGCCGTAGAGGGAATTGTGAGGACGAGTGGGTCAGGCGGATTTGACCCATATTGAGCGTGTCGTGGGGTGACAATATGGGCGTCTTTGAGGAATAAGACGTAGTTGTATTGCTTCTGCGCCTTCTCTGGAACTGTCAGGCAGAATGCATGGCCTATTCACTAGTTAGCGTTTTCATTGAGCAGAATTTAAAATTGGAGTAACTTACTTATGTCCTTCCACGGGTATGTTGTGCCAGGGACAATTTCGTCTGTCTTGGGGTCTCGCGCTTGGATATGGTTCTTGGTGAACTCAATCGTGAACTTCTTGCGCAGAGGAACCACCATAGAAATTTCTTTTACTTGTAATAACGCCTCATCATTTGCATGGTCGAATCCATTGGCGATTTTTGCCAGCGGTTGAGTGTCGGTGGCTTCTTTCTTTGGTTGGATAGGTAATCCCTCCTCAAGCTTCCGCTTCTTAGACGCTGGGTCCGAGGCTGAGGGTTCCAATTCTTGTCGTAATTTGACTACGTAAGTTGAGATCTCATTGAAAAGCTCTGCCCAAGCCGGAGCAGCTACATAAGGTCAGTTGGAGTCCATAGCATGGCGCACTTGTGGATCACGACGTATGAAGCCATGCGTTAAAGAGAAGAAACCATATTTATCTTACTAGCTGCGGCTTGTATCGCGCCAACAATATCTGGCCTGTCTTTGAAGGCTTGTTCTAGATTCGACTGGTCCAGTGCCCGACTCATGTTGTCGATTTGTACGTTTGTGGCGAATTGCTGGAGGAAAACAAATGCAACCTTGAAATAATGACGCCCTGGCTACGCGCACGGCGCGTCCTTATCGGCGGCCTATCGCACTGTATGTTGCGCTTCTACAACACTGTGGTTCCTCCCAAGAGTCTGAAAGGAATTGTGAATAATGACAGTTTAGCAACTATATATAAGTGAAACAAATGGTTTAGATCATGCAGGCCTACAATAGTTTCTACTTGCCATCTTTAAAAAAAGAGCTAAAATAAAGATTTCTGTGAGCCTAAACGGTGGTATCTGGAGAGCAATTAATACACAGCTTGCACGTGCTACCAAAAGCTACTACGGTGAGCTATATGCCGTATCGCGCCAACAAATCGTTGGTCCCCGCACCAGATATATCTTCGACCTCCGCCGAACCCTGATCAAAGTGAGAAGTGCAACAATTAACATATTCGCTTTGGAACAAAACCGTCTGAGCAATGGCGTTCCCCAACATATACACGCACAGGAAAGTGGCAGATACGGCATCAAAGCCATGTGATATATGCTTCAAACCAAGTACCAGCGTGCTCGTTGTTCCTGAAAACAAGGTACGCTTGTTACCTCAGCACCTTGATGTCATGGCTAATTTTGAGAAGGACTTCTTTTTCGTTTGCCCTGGCCATTTAAAGGACAAGGGCTTCTGCTCTCCGATTATAGATGAAGCTGCGGTGGCTGCCAAGAAGAAGAAGGAGATGGAGGATGAGGTAGCGAGAGTTAAGAAGGAGTTTGAGGAGAAGCAAAAGAAGAAGAAAGAGAAAGAGAAGGACAAGGAAAAGGAAAAGGAGAAGGATAAGGACAAGAAAGATGAAGATAAAAAGGAGAAGGGCGATGAGAAAAAGGAAGACGATACGGTATGAGTTGCAATCCTATCACGTGAACCTCTCGATCGCATTTCTAACTATGGACAGAAGAAAGCAGACAATGCATCACAAGAACCAGAGGAGGAGCCCCGAGACTTTGCTCTTCAAAAGTAATCTCCCCCAAGTCAGGAGTTATATTTTACGTACATCTAACGTTTCAAAGGTCCTTCTACCAAAAACGCCTTGACCGCAAACGCGCAGGAGAAATCGCCAAACGCAACCGCGAACGCTTCCAAAACCCAAACCTCTTTCCCAGCGTCCCCAAAGATCTCAAATAAACAGGCCGCCCAACCCTGCCTCCAAATCATCTCGCCCGGATACGACATACGAAATGGCCCCCCACGCAGACCCATATTTTATCCAGCCCTGTGAACGGTCCCAAACTCGCCGAGGTCCTGCACTACTGCGCAACTGCCGCAATCCTCCCCATCCACCTTGGAGCGGGCCTCGACCGGACATGAAGAGTTGCGATACTCACCTTCCCCTCTCGTCCTCCTGATCCGTTCCCAGAGAATGCAACACGCCTTGCTCGCGTGCCCCGCACACGCCCATATCGGCGTGCCCGAAACTGACACGTCAGTGCACATATGCCGCCCCATCGTCGCATCTGCGGATCGTGGGTGCGAGAGAGGGAACGGCCGTCAGCGACGATTGCTGACTGCATGCTAAGCACGCCCGTGTATGGGCATCCTTCACGAGGGGACTGGGGATGGCGGGCAAATACACGGCGGTGGAAGTAATGTACCGTGTCCGTACCAAGGTCATCGAAGATACTTATTCTTCCATCCCTGGGCGCGGGATGGGGTCCCATTCCCCAAAGTGAGAATCCGCACCAGAACGATTCTGGAAGTCATCGCCTTGGTACGGAAGGACCCTTGAAAAACCCATAACCAAATCCCAGAAGGATCTCGATCAGACACCCCAAAGAATCCGAGAAATGCGAAAACAAGACGCACGCTTACCCTCCCCCGATTCCCGCCCTGCTCCTCATCGCTCCAACATCCCTCCGCCTTATATCCCACGACCGTAAGAAAGCCACCACAACCACTCCCCAGCCGTCCCTCACCATCGTGTACATAAGGCACCCATCCCTCTTACGCCAGCGCTCGAGCCACACCCGAGCCTAGTGCTTACCCCCCAATCCCTCCGTCAGCGCCACCATCCAGCCTCGGCAGTCCTGCCCTACGCCATCGCCCCCAGCGCTGCTAAAGCCCAGGCTGAGACAGACTACGCCGAGGTCGGATAGAGATCAGCAATGGAGGAAGGAGGGCAGTTATGCTTATCCGCCGGCCGACGGTGCTTGTGCGGCCTATGACTCCCCATTGGGCG
>JPJW01000917.1:0-43880 GCA_000750755.1 Pseudogymnoascus sp. VKM F-4513 (FW-928)
CACTCCACTACCCTTCCCCCCCTTCGCGCGCAGCGGTGCGGCGTTGCTCAATCGCTGTATCCGTTTCGGTGCTGCTTGGGCGCATCGACAACTCGGTGTTGTCCTAGCCAGAAACCGGAGTAAAGGGGCAGTAGGCGCCTTCATCGTCATTGTGTGCCGTAATGGAACGGGGTGTCCGCATGGGTGGGCGACAATGGCGTCCCGTTGGACGTTGCGACAGCTGGACGAGGTGAGGTTGGGCGGTGCCGCGGCTGCGGTTTGGGGGAATTTTGATGGGCAGGGGTATGTGGGTTAGCGCGAGGCTGAGGGGGGTGATGACGACGGGGGTAGCGAGGCTGGGGTCAGGGACGTGGAATGTGAGAGTTGGCTTAGAAAATGGGGATGGGGACGGGTTTGTGCATAAGTGCTGTGTCACTGGAGAAAAAATACGACTGGATTTTTGTGGTATAATAATTGTAGTATGTATTTCTATGTTGTGCAAACGGAGGGAATTTTCCGAAAAAGTGATGGATATGTAATATGTATATGGTAACTCTGCGGCTGGCCGGATGCAAATGCAGTGTCCCTCGCGTTTGGGAAGCAAACTGCAGACTTGTCAGACAGGGCAAACGCCAGACACAAAAATGCCACGCGGATAACTCGATGCTGCAAACACTGCTGCTGCTCTCTTTCATCTCAACAATCCCCATCTTTGCACCCCAGCCGACCACCTCCCTTCCCCCCTCTTTCCCAGCTACCACATCCCTATGCAATCCCAGTATCATGCGCGCATATATCTCCTTCTGGTCTCCCCAGCGTAGGGAGCATTCATCTGTATAGTCCCCAGATCATCCCTGCAGGAACTCATCCCCGCATGCCTCAGTCCCCCACTACCTCCCTTATCCCCCCACCAAAACCGTCCATCCGCGTCCAAAGTCCAGTCATCAACAAGATCAGCAATGGTCTGTATATGTCCATATGTAGCCGGCTGCGGGCCCTTTGGTTTTGCAAACGCAAGGAACGTCATAGCCGCCGCAAAGGCGGTGACGCAGATAGCGAAGACGAGCAGGCGGACATAGTTCATGCTGAAGTAAATGCTTTCGGAAAAGGAAGGCTGGAGTGATTGACCAAGAAGAAAGTGTAGGAGGGACTTGAAGATTACGAGCATGAGGTACTTCCAGCTCTTCAGCGCGGCTAAGAAGGGCGGGTTCGCGAGGACGTTGGTTTTACCGCTGGACGAGCGTTGAGCGTCGAGGGCTCGCCATGAATCTTCGTCGCGAGAGAGATTGACGACGAGTTCGGACGAGTGAAGCATTAGAGTTTGCAGGCCTTGTATGGCACTGATAAACAAAAGGCCCGCGATGAGAGCAGCGACCAATGACATTGAAACGCCAGCGCCTTTTTGCTGGGAGGGATCCAGACTGAAGAAGACGGTATTGAAATAGGTCGTGTAATACTGTTTCACAATAAAGGTGTTTTCTGAAGGATACCATGCAAACGAGAAATGCCATTTCGAAAAGGCAGGGTTGGTGTCCGCAGTAGGTGGTATTTCTCTTAGTGCACCTTCCATGTTATTTCGTGCCACGAGTACTATTACCAGGAACCAGACAAAGGATAGTGCAGTTAGGGTCCAGATTAATTTAGTGGCACGTCTTGCAGACCTGCTGACTTGCCATGGACTCGGCTGTTTCGTACGAGGGAGCGATTGTCCTGTCTCTGGCTGATCTCGGATTTGAACCGAGTTCATACAGCGACCTTCTCTATGCCGTACAGTTTGCCTGTCTATCATAGTTACTGTAGTGTTCAGTGGATTTGAGTTCCACGTAGGAATGTCGCGGAGAGTGTCATAGTAGCACCAGATCGCAAGCCCGGATTGACCAAGTATAGCAATTCCAAGTGCCAACAAGGAGACCAGGTTGACGAACGCCCCGTCATACGTGCCTTGTATCGTAGAGACTGAGGGCATGACAAGGGTCGAAGTAGCCCCATAGCAAAGAATTAGAAGCGCCGCCGAGATAGAGTTGATGTACCAGCTATTGGGCCGAGAGAGCTTCGAGCTAGTGAGTAGGCGGGTGTTGGTGTTGTATACGAGTTGTTCCTCCTTTAGAAGCGACCAGCGAAGAGATATCGAGTGGATATACGCTAGACCTTCCAAGCACTGTGTGAGGATGATATTACCGATGAAGGGTATGATTTCACTGGGAAAGCCATCGCGCAGTCGAACCAGGGGAACTCCGGGATGGGAATAGGGACGCCTATCCCAGAAAGCAATGCCACAGATAATGCAGATTAAACTGCACGCTATGCCTGCGGCCATTGTAATAAGACATTGAAGTCTGGTGCCAAACGCGATATCAATGGGAGGCAGTTGACTTTGCGGTTGGACTCCGGTTAAGCCATTGGCTGGTTTCAAGGGCTGTTTACTTTCGTCTGTATCGTAAAACCCATCAGATGGTCCAGTCCGAGCCGAAGCATATGCGGCGCCATCGCTTGCATTCAGTCTCCAGTATGGAGACTGAAAAGACGTTATTGAAGGGGGGGGTTCGTCGTCCTATACAACTCAGTTAACGCCCAGGTGAGCCAAGACGTCAAGCAAAGCTTGTCACTCACTAGTTCGTCTGTGGATACCACAAGATTATTAAGCTCATATCCAGGGTTTTTGTCTGGGACAATGGAATATCTGGTATCCATTGTGCCACTCTAAGGGCGACAGAGTGCACAGTTCTTCGAGGGCTGCTACTTCGCAGCCGCCTGCTGAGGACATACAAATTCAGCCATGGGATTCCACGAACTATAACTGTAGAATCCGTCATGGGTTCACTTCTGACCTTGCTAAAAATAGTAAGGCTGGTGCGTACCTGGGAGTCTAATTTCGGGGGCACGGTCCTTCCCGCTCCTCAACTTCAGCCCATCAGATGAGAGGCGTGATGTGAGAATGTCAAGCCCACATACCACAAACTTGAGCGCGACTGATAAATCTTCCACATCGAGTACAACTACATTCCTACGATTTGGGAGATATGTACTCTGCATTTTTTGGCAACATGAATTTAACAAATACTCCGAAATTGATCCCATTCCTGCAGCTGGCCGGCGCAGAGAGAGGCGCAGTATCCCTTGCATCCAGAAAGTAAACTACATTCTTGTCCAACAAGCAAACGCCAGACACAAAATGCCTAGCGGATATCCTGGTATCACAAACGCATAGCTACTGGTGTACACATCCCCCACTGCTCCTCCCCCCAATTTTCCTTTCCTTCCTCCTCCTACCATCCTTTCCCTTCTCCCTCAGCCCAACAACCACTGCCTCACTCTCCGCCTCCACCTCCTCCACCATCCCATACCACTGCTTTGCCAACACCTCATATCCATGCCCTTCCAACACCTCATCCCAAGGCATCTCAAAATCATCCGCCCTATCCCCCATCTCCCTCGCCCACGCCTCCCGAAACACCCCCGCCACCCTCCCCACCTCCTCATTATCCTCTCCTTTAATGCGGTTCAAATAGATAGCCGCAAAGTCCATCCGCAACATCGGGTAATCATTCCCCAAGCTACCTTCACAGGACGGCTCGTACCCGCTCTTCTCCGTGTGCGTCGTTGACTCTCCCCGCCTATCGTCCTCCACAGAGCCACTTGTCGCGCCTTCAGACTCGGGTCGTCGCAGATCCGCGGTCCAGGACATCTCCTCGCACTCCCCACGAGGCCCAACCACCGTCTCAAAAGCAGCCTGAATAAGTTTAGCAGCCTGAATAAGTTTCGCCAGCGCATATCTCTTCGTTGCATCCTTCCCCTTCTCCATTTCCCTCCACTCTCTCTCAAAATCCTGCTTACGGGATGCATACACCATCTCGCGGGATACTGGTTCATATGTCCTTTCAGTCGACTCCCGCTCTGCTGCTAGCTGTTCCAGCTCTGCCGAGGTGGTGTAGTAGTGAAAAGATCGCTTGCTGAAATCCATGATTTTGGTCGAGAGGGGCTTGTTGCTGGTTTGGTCAATATTCGAGGTTCGAGGTATTGTCTTTGGAGAAATGTGGTGTAACTCGAGGACTGAGATTCGAGACTGCCATCTCTCGAAGCTTTATAGCAATTCCCAGTTTTTTGGCGGACACTGCATGCGTTTAGACAAAGCGTCGAGTCTTGGAAACAGATAGAGAGACATCTGGAATATATTGGTCGGATCAACCCCTTTGTTCTTGGGGATGAGAGGCAAATGCATATTCTTTGGCGCTCTATTCCACTAATAAAAACAAAGCTGGAGAATCCTCAGGTTCTGCAGTGATTGAATCACCTGGAATATCACTGTTGCCTTTCCACGTGATAAAGAGAAGCTGTAACTGCACAGGCATGCTATCTGCTCTCGAACTTCCCATTTATTTACCGAGCATCGTTGATGAACAGTTTGCTTCTGTAGATATGTTGTATAAAAAGAATAGGTTGAGCCATGTCCAAAGTCTTCTCTTCCAGATCACTCGAGAACTCTCATCCAACACCAACACCAACACCAACACCAACACCATCATCAACACCATCACCAACACCAACACCATCAGAGCGCAGCAGCACCTCAACCAACTTCACACCACCGAGCCATCACCATGTGCGAGTCGCGCTCTCGGTGGTTTTCCCTCTGCCAACACATCATCTACCTCGGCATCTTCGACTGCGGCTACAGTGGCACGCGCTTCTGCCGCCCGACTTCATCTGAGGAGGTGGTCGACGACTTTTGCCCGGATTGCTGGCGGAGGATGCGATGAAGTGTTGAGAGGGACATACTTGAGGCTCTTTATGCCGCTGGACGGTATATAGATATTTGGATAGTATCTCATAGGTAAGCAAATATATTTTATGTCTATTATATTTAAGAAACTGACTTTGTGACTGTAGATCGAATTTTGTTTCGTATCGCTTCTCCAATCCAACGGAAATATAAGAGGCGGATGTGACACCAAACAAATGTAAATAAATAATCCCTTTCCCCAAACCCATTTCCCCAATTAATAAACTTACCTTATTTCGTATAGGGTCATACATTTGAGTTTCTAGATATTCTGCTTATAAGTGTTACTAGACTAAAAAAAATGAGGAGTTGATTGTTCAAAACTGCAAAAGACTTTTCAAATCTCGGTGTTTTGAGATATGATAAGGGAGAAAATCACTTGATTTTACTTTTTGTCGTTTGATGGATAAGAATATTTATTTATTTGATTTATTTCTTGTCGTTTGATTGCTGGGAGTCGAATTCGTGCCCTCTTTTATTCATTTCCTTGCCCTGGCCAGATTGTCCTGACAGTGGTACTCCCACTGCGCCACTGTGCCGCTTGATATGAAGAGGACTTAAGCTGGGTTATAAAGGGGGGGAGGTTGTCCTGCATTCCCAATGACACCTTGGGGGTTTGCACCCAGTGCTGGGGAACAAAGCCACACAGAGCGTGTCAGTTGGGCAACAACAAAGGGGGATTTGTCTCCGTGGACTACTATGACGCTGGATAAACATCTTAAGGGCTGCGAGGACAGTATGAAACTTCTTTCCTCTTCGAAACGCCCTCACCCCAAAGCAACGCCATTGTCTTCAGGAAATCGTAGTAGCCGGACAGATAACTTCTATCAACACTCCTTTTCACGAACAACCACTCTGAAACCAAACCTTTCACAGACCTGCTCAGTCCCAGACAATACCGTTGTCTAGGCAAAGAGATAAACGTCGTTCTGCAAGAACTTCTGTTGCATAGTTTCAACCTTTGGGGACAACTCTTATAATGCTTGAATCAGCGCCTTTATGCACAACATACGCATACAATAGCCATCGATGTATAAGTATGCCGCCATCGACCAAGATCATGGCTCAATCAGTTCATCTCTTCAGTTCATTTCCTCACCGCATCTCAGCGGCACAAAATTCCCAGTCAAATCACCAAACCGACACAACAACAAACAGGCACAGCAAGTAAGTTGACCTTCTTGCCCACCATGCCTGCTGGATACACATTTGGGATAGAGCTGGAGTACCTGGTTCCTTTCCTTTACACCGGAGATCCCGACCCCGAGCCAAACGACAGACGCACCATAGACAGAGCAGTCCAAGGTGAGAATGCCTTCTGCGACGATTACGGCATCGTGATCGACAATGCCATCTACGACCGCGTGCGCAGCACTCTCCGGTTCGTTGGCCTTCCGGCAGCGAAAATGCCAGATCTGCCTGTCGGTGCCCTCCCATCCCAGTGGGATGTGGTAGTCGACGAATCTCTAGTTGAAACCGACGAGATGGAGGCTATGTACGGCGAGGGCAATTTCATCCCCGTCGAGCTGAACTCCCCCGTCCTCCTCGTCGAGAGAGCGAGTTTCCGAAGTATCAGGCTAGCCGTCGACGCCCTCGTCTCCAAACACCGCCTATTCATCACAGACACTTGCGGATTCCACGTCCACGTCGGCCGCGGCAAAGAGGGCTTCCCCCTCCCGGCTCTCAAGAATATAGCTGCCTTCCTCTGGGTCTTCGAGCCCCAGCTTGGCACATTACATCCCAAGGATCGCCATCTGAATGGCTATGGTTCCCCGATGCGCGAGAGAGGCAACATCAAGCGCCTCCTGCCGGACGTCCGTCAAGGCGTTCGCGAGATTTACGCAGCCAGCACGGCACGCAAGCTAGTCCACCTGATCCATTGGACAGACCAATACGAGAAACTCGAAAACGACGAAGTGTTCATCCGCAACATGGCCTACAACTTCGTCAACATCGTGCATAAAGAGGGTAAGAAGACGATAGAGTTCCGCCAGGCTGCCAGCACGACGGATAGCCTGGACGTCAAGATGTGGGCCGAGATATGCACGGGGATTGTGGCGGCTTGCGCGGAGAAGGCGGTGCCGGAGTGGAAGGAGTTCTTGCTCGATGCCGCTGCTAAGGAGGAGAGGAAGGCTCCGGATGTCATGAAGGTCGAGGAGCTGCTTAGGATGATTGGGCTGAGTGACCAGGCGACTTGGGCGCAGCAGCGGAGTAAGAAACTGTGGCCTGCGACGTGCTCTATCCAGTAAACGAAAGGTAAGCTTTATGCACCGCATCCAAGATGTTGGCGCAGACGGTAAGTATCAAAAGGTAAGTGGGAGCGTTTCTTTCTGTCGGGATATCATTACTCACATATTTCTCTTTGTTATATCATTATCCCCTAGATTTCTTTCTCTCTCATCACATCAATACTCATAGAACCAAATCATCCCATCTTCAGCCGATTTATCATAATATTAATATTTATAACCAATAAAGTCTTCTCAATTTCGCACCTGCCAACGAGTGACAAGCAATAATTAGTCGTGTGAACTATAATAATATAAAAGTGGTATCCTTTGCTTTCATCCCCCGCGCTAAACCCGAGTCTGTCAAAGGGGCCTTGGCCATTAAAACGAGTTGCAAATCCATGCGTGTATTATAAAAAAGCGTTCACCATTATCCATCATCGCATACAGTGGTAACTCGTATGCAGTCGATGCCCATTACTACCGCCCCAGCGGTCAACCTTTCGTCGAAGCAGGCCGCGCGATTAGACCACAGCCCTTCCGGTGAACTGCGACCTGTTGTGTCTGTGCTTGAACCAGTAGATGCCCACGGCGATCGATGAGACCAGCCAGAGGAGCATGTTGATCAGATCAACCCAAACGGCATTCTTCATGCGCTGGATATCCTTGTTGCCCTCGGCGTCTTCCTTGATGAAGAGCTATAAATTACGTTAGCCTAGTCCCACGTATCCCCGGACACACTCAGAGGGTAGCTCACCTTGCCAAAGATACCAAACAGGACGATCCAGAAGAAGAGCAGCAGGGTGTCCCAGACGAACAGGATCGACATTTTCTTCATCGTAACAGGGATCAGGTAGATCAGTGCGGTGATGGCGGAGAAGGTGCCGACAACGATGGCGTATGCCTATGCGACAGATGTCAGAATGCGCCTCGATGCAGTTGAACTGCGAAGGAAGTGAGGGTGAGTGGACTTACCCATCGGCCATCAGTGCTGTGATGCGCCTTGCGCGCGGATGTAATGTCGACGCCATAGAGACCGCAGACTGTGAGCGCGAGGACGAACTGGAAGAAGCGCACGACGCCGAAGGCGAGATAAGTCATGGGTTCATTGAGGATGGCCATTTTGACTGTGTTTTGATGTATTATATCGAGTTGTATGGTGTATTCTCTTCCGTTTCTTGGACTGTCGCAACTTTCGGTGCCCGAGTTTTACCCCTCACTAAGTAGGGCGGGTGTTGGCGTTTATATGTTGATCTCTGTAAACAGACCCCGTGCAGTTACACAAAAAAAAAAAAAGCGATAACGCGCGCGGCTATCCAAAACAATAAGCTTCGTATTGTCCGGGGTGTTGCTGACACAGGTTACAGAACGCTGCAATACTGTAGAAGCGATTTGATGTCGAGAGATGTTTAAAGTGCGACAAAGATTTTCTGGCGCATCGCATAGTATACTCAACCTCCAGCCATAGTCCCAAGCTACTTAAAAATCCCATCCTGTGCTTTCCCTGTTTTTTTGCCCTGTTCTCGTTCTCGACCGCGACGATCGCTCAATAGCGTACTGGTAGCGTCGCCTACGTCATTTCCTGGGACGCGACTGGCAGCTTTCATGGGAGCTTTATCCGAACGCGTCGGGTCTAGGCTAGACTAGGGTATGTCCGGCCGCTTTTAGTGCAGGGCAATCCAGGGCTGGCCGGAACTAACGGGTGCCGGTTCGTACAACTACGGCCGGCTTTGATCGAAGCCGTGTTAGTTGTTGGTTGTTGGTTGTTAGATCCCGTACAACGCCGTGATTATTAGAGTATGCACAATAAGGAGAATCAATCCACCTGAGCCACCGTCCTTATTCCTGCCTGCTAGGCGGACAAGATTATTCTTTGGGAATGAAATCTCTCAGTCTGTCATTTATAGTTATACCGCCAGGTTTCTCTATATGATTCGCATCAACCCTTCCATCTCCATATCTCAACCGTATGGCAAAAGAAATCACATCCCAACATGCCGCCAATGATCCCGTTTGCAATGCCGCATAAACCGTCAGTCTCTGGCCCATAAGATGCCCATTCATAAATCATATCCCATGCAATCCAAACTGCCCGATCCCACCACGGAATACAGAGCCCCAAACACGACATGCTCAGTAGTATACCCTTGTCGACCGTCTTATCCCGATCTCCTCGTCATCATACATTGGCTCGGCGAGCGGCCTTGAAGCCTCAATCGTCAGCATATCCCTCTCCCTCTCTCTGGGCCGGGGATGATCGCGCTCCCACGCAATCTCGCGGATCCTGTTCCTCCTGGCTTCGACGATATCGTCCGAGAGGTCCACGAGCTCAACGACATCATCCTGGATCGGTTAGCACATCGTCCAGACTATTGTGGAGGTTTGGAGGGCTAGACTTACATATTTCAGATACCTGAAGACATAGAAGAAGAACTCCGTCTCCTCGTAATCGTATCCCATCTCCTCAATCGCCTCTCTCACCACCAAGTCCTTCGTAATCTCCGTCCAGAGGTCTCCAAACCTATTTCTCGGCTCTGCCACTGGTCGGGACACTCTCTTTCTATCAATGGTAACCTCCAACGTATCTCTTTCTCTGTCCATCTCCCTCTCTCGTCTCATCCCCCGCCCCATCTCCATCTGCATATCTCTCTCCCTCTCCCTCTCCCGATCATAACTCCCCATACTATCCCTCTCGGGGATAAACTTGCTCCTCCTCACGCCATTATACTTCTGCCACGTAACCTCCTGGATCCCCCCGCCGACGCCATCCATTCTCACCCTCTCCGTCCCAGGCGGCACGTCAATGATCTCCCATTTCTTAGTGGCACCATTATACGCTTCGCCGATATAAGCACGCGCATCCGCCTTCTTCGCATAATACTCAGCCTCAGTATCATAGGGACGCGTGCGGCGATCTCTCGGGCCCCTCGCATCTCTCGCCGACGAGACGGAACGACGGATGTCGGTGCGGGCTCTGAGGCGGTCTCGTTCGCGGTCTCGTTCGTAGATCTCGTCGTCGTCGACGAACCGGGGCCGGCCGTCGCGGTAAGGTCCCTGTCGACTACGGGGGAGTCAGCTTGGGTTTAGATAGTGGATATGGGGGGACTTACGATCGGTGGATCTCAACCTCTATGTCGTCCTGGCCGGTGACTATGTCTATACCAGTCTCTCTGATGTCCCCGCGGGAGCGCTCAGGTCGAAGGCGCGGAGGCGGTGTTGGAGCCGCAACTGGTTCATAACCTGAAAGTGTTAGGGATTATTCGCCAGTCAGTTTTAAACCACATACCATGATCTATATGTCTATGATGCGTGATAACCTCCTGGTGTATCGGAGGCGCCCTTATAACAGGAGGCTCGCGAGGCATTCTAGCCCGCGGCTCCGGAGAGCTAGACGGCGATCTTCGTCGTTCCCTCTCCCTCTCCACAACCCGTACACTAGTTCTCTCCCTCTCACGAATCGGACTCGGTATCCTCTCCCTGTCATACAACGGACTCGGCGACCTCTCCCTCTCAACATACCTCTCCCGTCTATACACCTCTGGCTCATCCACAATCCTCGTCCTCATACGCTCCATAGACGGCGATCTCGCTCTCGGCGGCGTATGACGCCTAAAAGTCTCGACCTTCCTCTCCTTCAAGACCAGCGGCTGGTCCTCCACCCGCCCATAATCGTCCTGCAAAAAGGCTACCTGGCGATCGCGCTCCTCCGCGCCAGGTCGGCGCCACAGGTCCTCCAGGTCTCGTGATCGTAATGGCGCGGGGCGCTCCGCCAGCTGGACTGGGACGCCGCGTGGCGGGCCGCGGTGGTAGTCCCGGTCGTCGTAGTCATCCCGGTGTCCAGCCATGGCTTAGGCAGCAGCGCTTACTGCGGCGGTGAATGAGGGGTGATTGACTCGACGGCCGCAGCTGCTGTTGGAAGGAGGATTTTTTGTCCCAACAAAGGAGCGACGCGCGTTTGGGAGGAGCGGTTTGTTCAGTTGACAGGAAGGATTTGGGTGGTTGTTGGTGGGGGTGTGATGTGGGGTAGTATTGTCCTGTAACCTGGTGGGTAGCAAGGCTTGGCTGTCCTGTTGCACCAAAATCAAGCCATGGTGTTACAGATTTGCCGGATGAGCCTGTGGTGATTGAACTTGGATAGCGGTGATCCCGGTCCAGCTGATTCTTGTCAAATCAGCCATACTGGTAAACAAAGTAAAGCGGACCATTCATGGCAAGGAATGCGCTTGATTGAAAGCAGCCCACCAACAGGAACTTCAGCCGCCGCCACTTTTACGATATATGACGACACAGTGCACTGCACCCGGCACAGAACAAGTAGCTAAATAAATACATAATTAAAAACAAATATGGGTTGGCTAGATATGTTGATGGAGCTAATTTTTATATTCAGTAAGGCTGCAGCTATTATATAGTGCATTTGAAGTTATTCCAGGCGTAGTTCTTGCATCCCTCAAGCACTGCCGATCCATATGCCATATTTGATAACTCAAGTAACCACGTCTCCAGACAAGGGTAAGCAGCTCATTCTCTTTTTATCCTTATTCCCGTGCATGCCCGCCGATCTCAGGTTGGTGGCAGAGAGCTTTAATACTCAGTAGTAACATGGCATCGTTTTCGCAGGTGATAGGTGATACTTTGTAAGACCATGCTGGATATAAGTCGCTCGCCATTTAGTTGATGGGTTCCGTGACTGGTACCTCAACGGCGATGCTGGAGGTCCCTAAATATCGGCACCTTTTGATATTGGTCTATAGGTATCCATATAGACCCGCCGCTTATCAGGATTCGTATTCTGGTCGAAATTCCATATCTGTGTCCGCGACCCTGCACCTGTGTGTAGAGTGTTCTCCCACGACAGACGGCTCTCATTTGCCCTTATTCCTCATAGCCTTTGGCTTTCTCTTCTTGAAAACTACGCCCCCAACAGCCTCACCTTCTTCCTGCTTGACATCAACGCCAGAAACAACTGCACTGTCTGCAGGCAGCGATGGCTCATCCGTGGGTGGTTCCGTTTTAATACCCGGAGTCTCATCCGGCTCAGCCTTGACCAAGGAGCTATCGGCCGCCTCAACCTTCGGGAGTATTGCCGTGTCACTGGGGTCCTCCTGTTTCGTCTCCACGGCGTCTGGGTCCACTTTCGGGGCCGTAACTCTGCTTAACAACTCGTCGAGGTCATCATTCTCCGTGTCTGCTCCGGGGTGCTTTCGATATGCGGACCCCCATTTGCTTTTTTTCGCCTGCACTGTCTCCTCATCTTCATCTTCAGCAGCCCGTTTCCTGACTCCGAATCCTATGGCCTCTGGCTTTTTCTCGCCGTCTCCCTCTGGCTCGACGAGCCGCTGTGAAGTGACCTCCCACTCCCCAGGCAGTGCCATCTCGCCTCTGAACTCATCGGGTATACTAATACCTAGCTCAGCAAGTTGCGAAGCTTGCTGCTTCAGCTGTGATGGCGTCGCTTGAGCTTTTGGTATTTTGGGGGTTGGCCCACGCCCAAACGCCGAGCTGGAGCTTTCGCCGCCAGAGCTTCCAGGCCCAGCGCCGGTAAGCCTGGCAATTTCATTCTTGGCTCTATCCTTGTCCCGCTCTTCATTTTCGTGAGTTCGATGTAGGTCTCGCAGGAAGCGCTTCAAATTGCCTTGATGCTTGGGCGTCGCATCGTGGTTTGCCTTTTCGAGCTTTGTGTCACGGACGTAGATTTTACAGTGCTTGCACCAGTATTTGGGCTGAGTAAACATTAGCTAAGATCTATTGAGGCAGAGTGATATAAACTTACAGTGCTTTTCCAATATTCGGACATGACTGCTTCTTGAATCGAGAATTGTCGCGATGCAGTGGTTGCATCTGTCGCGGATTCAGTTGACGAGGCTGATGATGGGGCGAGCCGGACTTGGCGGTTGTCAGGCTGCAGCCGCGCGCAAGCTCCCTGTGATTCGCCAATAGCGCTGTAGGTGTCCCGGATGATGTCTTTGTGAGTAAGGACGACGGAGCGTTATAAATTCTTCAAGGCCAACAACATCCAGCCTCCTATTGTCCACCTTACGCCTGAGCTCTAAACATGGCTTTAGAAGCCGCTGCCCGCGTGGCCTTGTCGTCCTCTGCGAAGGCCATTGCTTCCCCAGCAGCCATCTCAACAAGAGCTATCCGGCCTCTTGCCGTCGGCATATCCGCACACAGAGCAACTGGATCTGTCCTTCCCCAGCGCAGGACTCTCCATGCCTCCCCGAGGAGGCCGAATAACAATTCCGGCCTTATGGGCCTAGGCGGCTCTTCAATTCCGTCGTCGTACTTCCAGCGCCCTTCACTCCCAGCAAATACCATTGTTAGATTCGTGCCCCAGCAAACAGCATGGATAGTTGAGCGCATGGGAAAGTTCAACAGGATACTACAGCCCGGCCTTGCGATATTGGTGCCATTCCTTGACCGGATAGCATACGTCAAGAGCTTGAAGGAATCTGCGATTGAGATACCAAGCCAAAGCGCGATTACAGCCGATAACGTCACACTTGACTTGGACGGTGTTCTATATACCAGGGTATTCGATGCATACAAGGCGAGGTAAGCCGAAGCTCTCACCCTTTATAGATTTAAAATCTGATTCGTTATGTAGCTACGGTGTCGAAGACGCCGAGTACGCCATCTCCCAGCTGGCGCAAACCACCATGCGCTCCGAAATCGGTCAATTGACCCTCGACCACGTCCTCAAAGAGCGCACGACGCTCAACTCCAACATCACAGCGGCTATCAACGAGGCTGCACAAGACTGGGGTGTTACTTGCCTCCGTTATGAGATCCGTGACATCCACGCACCCGATGAAGTTGTGAAGGCGATGCACAGACAGGTTACCGCGGAGCGCTCCAAGCGTGCGGAGATTCTGGATTCCGAAGGTCAGAGGCAATCGGCGATCAACATTGCCGAGGGAAGGAAGCAGAGTGTTATTCTTGCATCTGAGGCTTTGAGGTCGGAGCAGATTAATATGGCGAGCGGAGAGGCAGAGGCGATTCTGCTGAAGGCTACGGCGACGGCGGCGGGTATCGACGCGGTGGCGAATAGTATCGCGACTGGAAAGGAGGCTGCACAAGGCGCTGTCAGCCTTAGCGTTGCGGAGAAGTACGTCGAGGCATTCGGAAACCTGGCAAAGGAAGGGACGGCTGTTGTTGTTCCCGGCAACGTTGGGGATATTGGAAGCATGATCGCAAGCGCGATGGCTGTCTATGGCCAAGTTGGTGATGCGCAGGCCAAGACGATGGCTGCCCGCCAGTTGGAGGCGTCGAGGAAGCAGGGCGCCAGCGAGGAGCATTCGGAGCTGGGCGAGTCCCCTAATGAGGAGATGAAGAGAAGCATGTTGGCAGGCTTCGAGAACACAACACACAAAAAGTAAACGGGCAGGGCTTTGGTCCACGGGTTGTAAATATAGTAAAACCGAGTCTGACGAAGCGTCACTCTTCTCATTTTAAGTCTACTGTAGTCTTATGTAGTTGTATAATCAACGCAGAGGGTTGTTTTGATCACGATGATCATGGAATAGGGGGAAATGCAAGATTGCCCACGATGCATCGATAGCGAAGTGCAACATGATGCAGATTTTAGTCCAATGAGAAAGAATAACAGGGGAGTAGCTGCACCAGGTCGCAGCGCAACCCTACTAAAGTGAGATGGGGCTGAGCACAAATCAGTACCTTCCAGCTTGCGACTTTTTCCCTGAAGTATCCTCGAGTTTCATTATCACTTCGCGTTTATATATGTAGACATGCTCAATGGATCCACTCTCACTCACATTAGGAATCGGAAGCCTCGCAGCCTTGGTCGCACAAACTGTCGTAGCAGCCCGGGGTTACTTGTCCGGAGTGAAGAACGCCAGGGAATCGATCGCCACATTGGTCATAGAGCTAGAAGCCTTACAATCTAACCTTTCCAGTCTTCAAGAGTTCCTTCGAAGCGACTCCGTAAAGGGGCAGGCTTTTGAACGAAATTCAGTGCTTTGCTCCTGTACATCGGCTTGCGAGAGGAAATTAAAGGTATTATGCGAGAAATTGAGTGAAGTGGGCGACCAGAGAACGAGTCGATATCTATGGCCGCTCAATGAGAAGGAGCATATGAAAACTGTGCAGGAACTTCGAGCTTTTGGCCAGCGGATCCAATTCGCTCTCTCCGTCGATAGTTGTTCGCTTCTCTCCCAGACCTCTAACGACGTTATAAAGACTCTAGAGCAGCAAGTTGAAGGTTTCAGAGCACTGCAGACCCTTGAAAACGGCACGGCACAGATACTAGACACCCTCAGAGACCAGACTCTACTGCTTCAGGATGAGCGTAGTGCAAAAAGGCGAGATACTATACTCGATTGGGTCTCGAAGCTAGAGCATGACCAGAAACATCAAACCGTTCGTTCACCTCGCGTTGAGGGTACAGGCGGCTGGCTATTAGAACGAAGGGAGTATGTCCGGTGGCGAGATGATGTTTCTTCGTCCAACTTTCTTTGGTGCCATGGGATCCAAGGCTCCGGAAAAACGGTTTTGACGTAGGTACAATGCATCTCACGTTGAACAAGAGCTTATGGTAAACAGGTCAACGGTCATCGACGATCTCAGAAATTTATTTCTTAGTTATGGGTTTCCGGTTGCTTTCTTATACTTTGACTATCAAGATCAAGATCGGCAGACGTTGCTAAACCTGCTGTCAAGCATTCTAAGACAGATTGTGGCAGTGATGCCAGAGATTCCAAAACCGGTGGCTGATGCATACGAAAAGTCCCAAAGGTCCGGGTCCTATTTACTGATACACGAACTAGAAAAGATGATACTTGAGACCGTTGAGACCATCCCGCGAGTTTATATCGTAATTGATGCTCTAGATGAGTGCGAAGAATCGAGATGCCGAAGACCATTCCTCCAGTTTATCTCCAACCTTTCTAAAGCTCATGCTGTCCGTCTGTTCGTGACCAGCCGTCAGAGTTACTACGACATCAACACATTTTTCTCTGCCTACCCACAGATCGAAATCCAGGCTCACGCTACGATCTCAAGCAATATATCTATCAAGAGCTTGATCGTGCAGCCATTGACGACATCATCGATGAAGAATTTACCACAAAGATAGTTGAGACGGTGCTCACAAGGGCACAAGGAATGTGAGTGTTTATGGAATGATCTCATTTTCAGCATACAGAGAGAATCATATATATCCCTGCTACAGAAACTAACAGATGAAGGTTTCTCCTTCCGATCCTACAACTAAGAACCATTCTGAACGAACCAACTGCAGGCGACATGGAAGATTCATTGACTTCCTTATCTCACAGTCTCTTAGGAGCATTTGAAGAAACCATTACCCGTATCCAAAGTCTTCCGGAGAGACGAAAGTTACTAGGAATGAAGACTCTCATGTGGATATGCCACGCAAAGCGTCCAATAAAAGTCACTGATCTAAGCGTTGCAGTATCAGTCAAACTCGATCAAACGACAATAAGCGCAAAGCATTGTCCTTCCGCAAAGATGATGATCGAATGCTGCCAGGGGCTAGTAACCATTGATCCAGAGAGCAACATCATACGTTTTGCCCATTATGCGGTCCAGGAGTATTTGATCGAGCACACAAGAACATTGTTCCCTCGGGCAGAGGCAAATCTTGCGGAGACCTGTCTCACTTATCTGCTGTTCGATACCTTCAAGCAAGGCCCATGTCTAGACAGAGATGCAATTAAATTGCGTATTATATCCAGTAAATTCTTAACATACGCTGGGGGGTATTGGGGCGTACACGTCAAAAGTTCAGAAGCCGATCAAGTTGTGCAACGCCTCACTTTCACATTCCTTGGGTGTCATGCTGCTGCAGCAAGCGCAAATCAAATCATGCAATACGACAAAGGCTATCGGCAAGAGTACTGGGACCCGGAGGAGTGTTATAGCACTACAGGCCTGCATGCTGCTAGTCATTTCGGTCTTGAGAACACTCTGAAAAAACTGCTCGATGAGGACACTCTCCTTATTGACGCAAAAACAAAGATGGGCTCTACGCCACTCATCAAGGCGGCATCTCGTGGTCACGTCTCGCTCGTTCGAATGCTGCTGCAGAAAGGTGCTGATAAGTACTTGACGAACTTGTATGGAACCGCTCTGCATTGCGCTGCCGAAGCTGGCTATTCCAATACTATAAATGAGCTTGTTCACCACGGCATGAGCGTGGATGTCTGCGAACAATACGATCGTATTCCTATCACTTGCACCCTGGACAACGACCATGCTGCTGCTTTTGAAACATTTGTCGGTCTTGGAGCCGACATCAACGTGTGTGATGAATCTGGCTTGACAGTCGTCCATAAAGTAGCTAAATGTGGCTGCATCAATATTATGGACTTGATCTTACAACGAGGCTGGGCAAACATAGAGAGCGAGTCCGACCATGGTCTCAGAGCTATACATTATGCTGTGATTCGAGGTAATACAGTCGTCTTATCAAACCTTTTGAAGGCAGGAGCAGATGTCAATGCGCCAGACTCTTTTGGCAATACACCTCTACACTACGCAAACATGTACAGCAATACAGAAAAAATATCATTGCTGATAGAGCATGGCGCCAAAGTCGATTCCAAAATGAACAGTTTGGGGACATGGTGCTACGACGCAGAAGGATCACGGGCCGGGAGGATTATGTGATATACGGGGATTTAAATCGAGGCAAGTTGAGGTAATCAAGCTTAATTACCATCGACTTATTAATTCTCTTGGGGTAATATGATTCTAGTGAGGGCTGGTTACAGGAGACGGTTTGGCGGTGATCTTGGCGCAGGAGTGACCATAGCTCACAGAGAATTGGGCTTCTCCGCCGGAGATTCTCGCTGAATCCAATGACTGAGAGATTTCTGTCGACGGAAACATGATAGCCAATTGCTGTATAGCGTGAACTGTTTGGGCATCTTGTCCGCTCTGCTACACACAAGCTTGAGATCGGTGGATATGTCAGACGGACATAAGTCTTGCCGTTAGGCACTCCGCTGCACTAGTGGGACTGACATGTGCTGACATGTGCTAACATGTTGCTTCTCTGCTTTTCATATGGTCTTTCTCGACGTCGTTACTCTGGGGGTAGTTAGGGTCGGCCTGTGTCTCAAAAAGAGTAACCCCACTGTAATAATCTACGATATGGCACGGCCCCTACGTTCCTTTGTGACTGGCTCGCGATGGTGAATGCAGCCCTGGAAGAAGGCTGCGAGGGCTTTGTGAGGCGTTCGCAAACTTTCCCAGGCACCAAAGTAGCTAAATTATACATACCAATACGGTAAGGGTCATCTAGAAAACGGATACTTTGCTGAAACTAGCCTATTCCCCGCGTTTCTATGCTTACCACTATAGTAAGCATACAGTAGAAACGTGGGGGAGAGGCTCAGCTTGATCCACCACTAAAGTGTGGATCAAGCCGAGGTTCTCCATCCCAGGTTTATCACCACTCGACTATCAGTGTGGATGCGCACTAATAATGCGGAATCTACAGATTATATCAAGTTGGTGGTTGCTGCATTGATAGCTTTCTGTGGCTAGACAACGCAAAATCTATAAGAACCCCCGACTTCCTTTGCACCCTACTAGAACCCAAAAAAAAAGTTGCCTGTCCCTTTTTGGTAGACAACAACTACGCCTAGAATCAACCATGAAGTTCGAGTTAGCTCCCCTATTAATCGTTGCCACCTGTCTTAGCTCTGTCAGAGCGGCGCCGTCTGAGACTCTCACCAAGAGAGATGACAACAGTAAGTACAGCACTACATTCTTCATTTGTGACCATCATAACCCTCCCTTATCTAAATTCGGTTACGACGGATCAATTCAACGATTTAATATACTACGCTCAACACGCCGCAGCGGACTACTGCAATACGGATAAGGCTTCTGGAACTCTGATAACTTGTAATGGTGCCTGCCCTCTCCTAGAGCAGCATAAAGTCGCTATATCCTCAGTATTCAAGTCAGTGCTACCTTGACTGCTTCCTACATAATTGCAGGCAAATTGAGGATTAATATTTATTATAGTGGCTTAATTACTGGTATTGCCGGTTTCGTTGCCGTCGACGACATTCGCCGCGAGGTCATACTGGCTGTTCGCGGTTCGAGCAACCTCCGAAACTTAATCTTTGATGCCCAGTTTCTATTGACGAGCTGTGATGTCGTTGATGGCGCGGCAGTTCATGCAGGGATTCTCAGTGCCTGGAATGAAATATCAGCCGCAGCTCGTAAAGGCGTCGAATCTGCTCTGGCGGCGCACAGTGGCTACCGATTTGTCATAGTCGGACATTCGCTTGGAGCCGGAGTCGCGACAATCGCCGCCTCCTACCTCCGTCGCGATGGGTATGCAGGCACAGACCTATATACGTATGGCTCACCGCGAGTAGGAAACGCCGTCTTTGCGGACTTCGTGACAAGACAAGAGGGTTCAGAATATAGGGTCACGCACTATAATGACATCACGCCAACCATACCGCCTTTGATCCTTGGCTACCGACACACATCTGTTGAATACTGGCTTGCTACTGGTCCCGAAACTAAGCTGGATTACCAGGTTAAGGATATCCGTGTCTGTAACGGTGATGCAAACCTCAGTTGCAGTGGCTCTGTTTTCCCCGCACTAAGCCTTGTGCCACATCGATATATTCTTGCGGATATGTACGCGTGTGGCGGGCTGAAGGTGTAATAATTGCCAGGTACAATATAAACAATTTTTGCAACTATAAAAGAACTTCGTAGATCTTGTGCAGTATTCTCAAATGCTTCACGCGGGATCCGGCGAGTGCGGGAATGTGAGAACGATTGCAACGACGGAGGTGGATAGGAATTTCTCCCAAGGTGTCACGTAGTCGAGCTATAGAGCGGATATTGATAATATAATTGAATAGATAAGACTTTAAATACTCTTTTATAAGAGTATCCCTTCTACATATTTATATATATGTTTTTAAGGAGGCTTATATAAGCGTACTTCTAAGTACGCAGGCGTATTTATTAGTACGGGGTAGTACTCCCATGTACGCTGGCGAACGCCAGTGTGTTGGTGTCTCCAGCGTTCACGGGGAATGCGCACCCGCACCACGTTTGTTTGGAGTTGCCGCCGGCCCTCTTGGTAAGAGCATCAACAGCAGGCTCAAGGTCGGTTTGGACGAGCTCGTGAACTTCTTCGCCAGCGTCGTTGGTAGAGCTAGCTTCCTGTCAATGATGCGCAACCGGCGGCACTCTAAAGTTAGAGCTCTAGCGTGAGCTTGAGTATGGCGGGGGAAATGGGCGGGGAAGTAAGAGTGGTTGAATAATATATCTGATTCATAATATACTCTACCTCTCTATCAAGTGCTATGTGTTTACAAGCCAAACTCAACCCCAACCTGGTCTAACGCTTTTCCTATCCACTCCAAAGCCTGCTGGTCCCTACCAGCCGCTCTGACAGCTTGTGCTAACAGCGGGTACAGTCTATGCAGATGCTTCTTGCTATCACTTTCAACGCCAGGAGCATCGGGTATTGCGTCTGGCTCACATCGCAAGTTCACCAGGGCCTTCAATATCCAAAGCAGCTCTTTGCGTTGGCTTAGTGGTTGCGGCATACTGCCCCTGAGAGGTTGGTCCGCCACATATGCTCTGATAGTGACGCCCGCGCGCAATATGAAGAAGGGTGCCGCAGCTTGGGCGAGCTTAATTCGTGCAGGCGACGAGTCAGTGAAGCTCAGAAGGGACACGAGCTGGTCGAGGCAGACGTAAGACATTTTTGTCCTTGGTGACGGTGCAGGGTCGATTGTACGGCCCTTGCGTGGAGAGTAGAGGGTGGCGAGTAACTCTTGGTTAACTTTGGGGAGCTCATATGGAGAGGGCGCGTGGATGAATGAGGTATGGAAGAGAGATTCGGCGAAAGATCGGCGTGTCTTGTCGGGGATGACTTGGTTACCTAGAGATGGTATTATGAGGTCCCGCAGGGAGATAAAAGAGTGGATATCAAAATCCTGGTCATTGTTAATCGTTGCGATATCTGTGACTGTGCTGCAATCGGCTGCCATGATCCCGTTTGCGATTTCGACAATAGAGGCCCATATTTGTCGTAGATTCTCATCGGATACCTTAGTATCCGTTATCTTCGGAAGAACAGCTTTTAGTACTGCAATTGCAGCGGTTGTGGCACGGCGCCAGGGTGCTATGCTTTTGGTTTTGGTTTTAAAGCCATATTTCAATGTGATTGGCATTGAAAGAGCTGTTAGCGATCTTGTAGCGGCTCCATTGGCGTATATTTCGGGGTCAGCGGCGTGCGCAGTAATTAAAGATTCCAATAAGGCCATAGATTCTTTGGATAAGGCGATATAAGTCGGCTTCTTGCCTGGGGTGCTCTGGTCACGGTTCTGGAATGCAAGGGATACGAAGTCGGCCACTTGCTTGATAATGGCGCCAGAAATTCCCTTGATATCCGTACGTAACAACTTCAGGGACTCGAGAACATTCGTTTGGAGCGGAGTGAGATATTCAATGTCCGCCGAGTAGTTTCCAATATGAGCTTGCTCGGTTGCATCTCGAAGAAGGTCCAATATGCGTTGAGTTCGTTCAGCATCAACGTATTGCTTCATTAGCCGGTATAGCTCTTGAAGGCATGAGATATAGGCTATGAGGCAATCTTGATTGTTCTCTTCTGAGCCAGAGACAAGGGGCAATCCACGAGACCATTGGGCCCAAACCAAATCGGTGGACTCGCGTGATAGTTTTGCTGAGTCGTCCGATTCTGTGTTTGTCTGGGCTAGTATTTGTCGCAAAGCCCTGAATACGGCACTGTTGATATCAAGATGCCCAAGCTGTAGTAGAGTGTCAAAATGGCCCAACAATGACTGCCAGCAGTCTGGGAAGCCTTGATGGGTAGCCAAAACATGAACATAGGTCGCTAATAAATTGGCGACGCCATTTAAAACAACAATTGTCGTCTCGATCCACGCCTTTTTCTCTATTTCGGAGGTCCTCTTGGCAGTACCTGCATCACTTAATTGAGATGCTATTGAAAGAAGCATCTTGAATATGACAGAGTCAAAGCACATGGCCCAAGCTCGCGGACTGAGATGGTCTCCATAGGCATCGAATATCCTCAATAGGGTATGAATTGCACCTGCAAGTTGTAAGCTTCTATGTCAACCGAAAGCTGGGGAAATACATACTGTTTCTGAGCTCCAATCTCTCGTCGGTGGTAACGGTTGTCAGACGGTTCAACAAAAGTAGCCAAAGGGCGGCATTGGAAACAGCCTGGTCATCACTCTTTGCCTTCTTGTGGAGTACATCTTCATCGACCGAATCGATCACGTCTTTATCTAAAGAGAATGACCCTCCTCTGCTTGAAATAAAGTCCGAAACAACCCAAAAGAATGTTACAGTCTAGTTTTCGTCACAAATTAGTGTCACGTAAATCTTGGGGGGGTATGGAGAACATACCGTTAAGCAGATGTTCAAGTCGTCATCTTGGGTACAAAATTGGTAAAGGGTATCAACGAGTATTAAAAAGCAAGAACTTGGCAGTGATGTAAGAAAGTCGGAACAGATCAGCTCAAGGGAGTTAAAAGCTGATCGGACGAGCCTCGGGGAGCGTGTTCCCAAAAAGCTCGTATTATTTGGACGCGATAAGTCCAGGGTTTTGTCGTGCACGAAGACAGAGTCTATGATCTCAAAGGTGATGTCCCAACCAGTGATGAGGTTTTCGCCACAGTGCTCCAAAATGCTTTTGAGCCCTTCCAGTACAATTCTATGGACCTCAACGTCCGTAGGGACAACCGACGTTGATACCTTGCGGTCCTCTTCTTGTAAAGGCTTCAATGCGCGGCGGAATGTGTCAAGCAAACGCCACTGAACTGGACCTCTGACATCTTCAGACGCGGACGTGGGGACATTGGCAGCCTCGAGGACTATGCGCACGAGGACTTCCGCAGCCCGCTGCCTTACTGGGGATGCGACAGCTGGTGTCGTTAGAGCAGATATGAGCTCAGTCGTCAAAATAGTCCACCCTGATTCTTCGGGGTCGAATAATATCAAGCGATCAATATTGATGCTTGCAATATTCCCCAGCTTAGCAAGTGCGAAGAAATCGCCATGGCTTTGGGAGGATACGGAGGCCGAACTGCTCGTCACTCGCCGGTGCGTGTATGATGCTTTGCGATTTGCTGCTGGGGATCTACCCCTCCCAGCATCAATCGAATTTCTCCTCGTATCCGCTTCGTCTTCTCGGCCGAATAGAATGCACAAGGCAGCGACGACATGCACGAACGAATCGTTCGGGAAGCTAGCAGTGCTTTCGAATAGTCTAGAAGCAGCAGTTTCAACTGCTTTGATCTCTGTGCCAAAGTTGGCAAGAAGGGCCGGGCTATCTGCACTCTGATGTGACTCTTGCTTAAACCCTGGCGAAGAGGGCGGCCGGCCAGTCCCCTTAGTTGAGAAAAATAAGACAAAGTCCGCCTGTTGAAGGGTTTCCAAAATGATTAACCATGCGGCATCATCTAGCGTCGGGCCAAGGGCAATTCCGAGGTTGAGCAGAGCTCGAAGACAGAGCAGATTCCGCGTGTTGAGTGATGCCGGTGTAAAATCAGTAGATCCATGTCTTGTCCTATCCGCCAAGTTTGAGTTACTGCTGGCCAGACTATCAACACTGAGCAGACCTCTTGCATTGCTAAAGATGCCGTGGCTTTCAGGGCCAGGTGTGGTTGGAGTAGATGGGGGTCCAGTTAAGCCGGTGAAGATATTTGGAGGGACAGCGGCTTTCCCCAGGGTTGTTAGGAACGCATCTCTGGGTGTGGAGAGCCGCAGAAGCCCCGCCACGTGTGTGAATTTCTGGAATGAGCGCACCAGACCATGGAAATAATCTGCATCCAAACATGCGTACAAAAAGGTAGAACACGTAGCCAAAATAGCAGGCCAGCAACTGTCTACAATGTCAGCGCAAAGCTTGACCTCGCTATACGATGCATGATCTTCGAGCAGAAGAGGGTTAAGAGGGACAGGTCCCCTTCTATGCGGCGGCCCTCGGTCTGCTTTATTATTCGCAGCATCAGCGGTATTGTCTGATGCTTCGATGACATCCTTTGCTGCATCACTACCTCGCGGGCCTCTCTTTCTTGACTTGGAATCACTCGGAATAGTTAAGGGCAAGATAAACTTTGCCAGTCCCTCAGCGAAGCTATTAATGCAAGTCAAGGCGAGCCCATAGATATACGAATCAGGGATTCCAGGCGGGTCGGACTTGTCCAACTGATCAATGCATGGCACCCGCATGGAGCTCCACTGCACGCTTATTCCAGCACTATGTTCGTAGGGCCCAGTGGGACCACCAATTATTCCTGGTATACCAGTTGCCTCAAGCATAGCTTGATCGTTTGAATCATTGCTCGAAGGGTTGGCAGACGGCACACTGGACTGGCTTCCCAGGCCAATTACGGCGGGCTTCTCCGAGCTCAGTCGAACAAAGGCTGCCATAAGGTCACCTAGAATCTTTTTCTTCCCTTGCTGCGCATCATATAGGGAAAATATATCCCTCGTAAGAGTTGCATCTGCAAATATTCCCCTGAAGACCTCCATGCACAGAGATCGTCGCCAGAGTGTGGAATCGTGATCCAACATATGAGTCAGCAAGCCCACTGCCACTTCGCTCTCTGCAACAAGTATCCGAAGGTGTCGCCGAAGCAATGTGTACAAAATCCGTGTAACTCGAACAGTTGTGGGAAATGTCAACTTCTCGGACATGGAGCTGATAATGAATGGCATGAGCCTCGTGCGGAGGACATTTGCCTGCTCTGGGTGTTCCAAAAAGACATCCGCATGGTTTGTTAAAATCGATTCGATCAATTCCAACACAAAAGTTTGGGGGAGGCCGGCGACTTTCAGAAACTGTGGCTTTTGAGATTCTGTTAGGAGACAAAGGTCGTTGAACACTCTGTAGGCATCAAAGGCAGATGCTCTAACTTGAACTGTTCCCTTTTCTACCGGCGCCTCGGCAATGGTAGGAATTTCGAGAAGGACTCCATCTTCAGTAACGACCTTGTCAAAGACTGTAACTACCAGTTGCTGCAAGGTTGCGGCTGCGGTGTTGTTCACAATTCCATTCTTGCTCGCTTGGAGAATGGTGCAAATATTCAGGACATTCGCCAACAGCTCGCCCTGAATATCTTTCCCATAGTTTTGAAGCAAGGAAGGAAGAGCTTGTAATAGCTTCAACTGGACATCTAGTCCTGACGAAGTCGCTTCAAGGAACGCCTTCAACACCTCCTTCAACCTGGACCTTGGGAGCCCACGTGACACAACGAGCCGTTGCAAGCAAACGACTGCAATACCGGTGAATTTTGCATTCTTCGTGCCGCAAGCAATGAGAAACGGGGTAACAAAGTTGCCCCTTTGGCTTAAATCTAGGTCAGATGTCAGCTGATTGACCCCGTAAATAGAGTGGCTGATGTACCAGCAGCTACCTGCGCTTCGGACGTAAACCGTAGCGATTTAAGCTCTTCTAAAGAGTGTTCCGCGGCCTTTGTGTTGTCAGCTGTGCTCTCGCCAATATCAAGTTGTCTTCGCCGTTGTACGCTCGCGAAGCTAAGGGGACATACTGTACGGAGCTCGGTGTGCTTTCTTTTGCTCTCCTGGATGAGATTGGAAAGCTCCGAACTAAGAATCTGCAACGACATCTTGCCTAGTTCTTCCCATGCCTTAGATGGTAATGGCGCCTCTACCGTTCCATGTTTTATAAGTTGTGAATTTACCAAACCTGGCCTCTTCGTCCAGAAGGCATCACGCTCTGGGATGTTGGTGCCTCGGTTTCATGCCTTGTATTTAAGGGTTGGGCTGGATACCCACCAGTACCGCCAGCCTTGTGTCAAACCCCCACTACACTTGTACCCCCCTCGGTTTCAACGGCCTTGTCTGACTCTGCTTCTCTACGATTTCCATACCGACTAGGAGTAGTAAGCAAAACCCCTAGTATTTTGGAATATTGCGACAAAGCCTCTAACCTGATCTTTTACTTTTAGGCTTTTGCACGGCGGTCTCTCAAACCCTCAATAACAGCATACATCATCAGTCATGGGTGCCAAGGTCCCAAGGAACTTCAGGTTGCTGGAAGAACTGGAGAAGGGAGAGAAGGGACTTGGAGCAGGTATGGAAAGTTAAATTCGTATGTGTAATAGATTGACTGACAACTATCTTAAGAGGCCTGCTCATACGGTCTTGCGGAGGGTGATGATCTTCTCATGTCGAACTGGAACGGGACAATCCTGGGCCCCCCACACGTATGCCAAAGCTCCCTTCCTTCATAATTGACATATTCAATACTAATAATGTGCTTTCCAGAGCGTGCACGAGAACAGGATCTATTCCCTGAAGATGCACTGCGGCGATGACTACCCCGACAAGCCACCGACGATTCAATTTATCAGCGAAATCAACCTGCCTTGCGTCAACCCAAGAAACGGACAGGTCAGAGCCTCAAATTACACATATATCCTTGGCCCCGCTGACTCATAACTTTCCAGATTGATCCTGCCAAGCTTCCATGTCTGGCTCAGTGGAAGAGAGAATATACCATGGAGACTGTCCTGATCGATCTCAGAAGGTGAGGTCACACATCACCTGTTCCATGGATAGTATACTGACGCAGCACAGGTATATGGCACACCCTGCACATAAGAAGATTCCTCAGCCGGCGGAGGGTGCAACATATGCTTTATAAATATGATTTCGGGCTGCTATGCCGAAGCACTGGCTGTAGCTGGGTTCTCAGTGGTGTTGGATTGTTGCCATTTCTTCTTTTTGCAGGTGCATCAGCGTGGCGAAACTGGTTGACAAGCGTAAACGATCTCATGAGATAGCAACTAAACAGAGCTACATCAATAAAGCCATGATATTGTAAGCACCTTGATATTGAAGTGGTGCACGTGATGCGTAACCGTTGTTGGGCCCAAATATGAACGTCGCCGAACTTAAATGTTCAGCCTTGTAACTTGCAGGACGTAGGTAGCCGCAACAATTCACACCACCAGATGAATGCCGAAGCAATTCTTTCCAAAGAAGCGTGGGGTACACCGCATTGCCTGTATGTACAAGACTAGCGTGCATTTCTCGACATAAATACTAACGCGCAACCTAGGCATCGCTCTCTATCGAGCCCTTCTCTCGAAATGCCGTCTCATTGACATACCACCGAGCTTCCACAGAGGAGACGTCCCCCCCATAAAACACATTATCCGCCGGCAATTCCGTCGAAATGCCCACGTCACAAGTGCTCCACTCGTAGTCGCAGCATTGCGAGTCGGCTATGAGGCCGAAGAGCTCCTCCATACCGCGAGCACCGGCGACGGCGCAGCCCACTCGAAGATTCTCGAGCTCCTTCGCGGAGTCCAAGCCGAAGGCGACGCCGCACGCGCGAAGCCACCTCTCCCGAGGCCTCCTCCTCCACGAAAACCAGAGCCATATCCCGGCGCCATACCCGTCATCGAGCGGCGGCCGCTTCCCAAGTCCCAGCTGGCATGTCAGCGACGCGCGCCCATCCTCACGCAGGCGAACAGTTTCCCCTTCTTGCGGTTCAAGAAGCCTCAGAGCCCGTTCCTTTCGCGCGTGTTTAAGGACAAGATTAAGCAGCGGCAGAAGCGGCAGGATACTTTGGAAAAGATGGAAGAGCAGCTAGATATGGCAGGCCATGAGCAGACGTGGGATCGCGTGTTGGGGATTAAGGAGCCCGAGAACTGGGCTTCGGATACGTACTATGGGAAAAAGTTCGTTGAACGTGCCATGAAAAAGTCTCTTGACGCGAACGAGGCACTTGCGCAGAAAATGTTGGCCATTAGGGATGAGGAGCAGAAGCTGGTCGATATAGAGAAGAGAGAGTGGCTTAGGGAGAAACGGAAGAGATATAGACAGAGGAAGCGAGAGAGGGATGAGGCTCTCAGTGGAGAGTTGCCCAAATAATGAGTAGCGGCTGTCCATGTTCATTAGTGTGGCCTACCAGTCAGAGTGTTACATGCCTCATACCACTTTAATTGTAAATATACGTATAATATCTTGTTTTCAACAACTGGCTATGTAGTTCATTAATTGATTAAGGCTGCTAGGAGAGTTGGTGATTATATACAGCGCACCCACCCATATTATTACATTCAAGCCCATATCCATTGTAGGTCCTTTCCCCGTTCCCCCTTTCCTTAGAACCGTCCTCAAACGCCAAAACACTCGTCCATATAACCACGTATCAGCCCAAGACATTACCATTCGTGCCTCATAAAAGTTTCCTCATACAGTCAGAGCGCTCCTAGAACTCAAACGCTTCGCCAATAGTCCTCCGCAGAGCCCGATCGACATCGGTAGGCCGGAATCCAGGTGCTCTACCAAGGCAAACCCCCTCTCTAGATATATCTGTAACTCGTTAGCAATTGCTCGGTCCTCCTATTTGGAAGGGGTCTACTCACGTCGTACCAAGGTCGCAACACTGATCGTTACAATCCGAGGGGAGTTCAGGGTCGACGACGACGACCCAGTATCGTAGCTGTTCGAGCTCTGCTTAGCAGGTCCTGCATCGAAAACCGGCCCCCTGAGGTCAAATGCGTCCATAGCTGGCGGAAGTTTGGTGTTGTTGCCGCCGCCATTGTTATTTATAAGGTCCGGAGGGGGGCTAGGCTCCCAATCCGAGGCGGAGCTCTGAAATATGGGTCCAGATGTGAAATCGATCGTCATCTGGATTTCCTCCATTACCTGCTCGAATGTTTGTGTCTGAGGAACCGGGTCTACATTCGAGGTTACCATAGAACCGGGGCTCAGCGGTGTTCTAGGTGAAATAGAACTACTGCTATCAGTGCTGAAGTTGGTGGTCGCAGTCGGTATGCCCTCCAGGGAAATCGTGTCCAAATTGACGGTAACATATTCTGTGTGCGGTGCAACGTCGATTCCCTTGCCTCTTAGATAACTCTCTACATCGTTGGCGTCGAATAATTTCCCTTCGAATCCTTCGGCGCTGCAGGTGAAGTTATCGATCATATGTTTCTCCCTCACCGACATAGCATCATTCGTAAGAGGACCCATTGATCGTCCCGTCCTCACCTTAGGCATCAAGTTACTAGTGATATCCTCTTCGGGCAGCGGATAATACGTCCCTGACCCGCCCAGGTGCACGAAAGGTGCCGACCATAGATTCAACAGTTCTTTACCTGAGCTTCGTTTCATTCTTTCAGTCAGCCTCGCCAGTATCTGCTCTTTGGTCCGAAAAAGGAGTGAAAATCCAAATACTCTCTTGAGAATTAAGGGGTTCGCATTGGGATTCGTGAGAAGTCGAAAGCCTCGTTCGTTCGAGGTACGATGAAGACGCCGTGCGAAGCTGCTTTCAAAGCTTGCATAAGAGGTTGGTGAGGCGAGAATTTGGTCGTTGCCAATTCCGGGGAATTGGTTCCCATTGAAGTCAGGGGTTTCGTTTTGAAATAGACTCAAATCGACGCCAGACAGATCACCGACAAAATTCTCGCCGTTAATATTCGGTTGATTATTAATTTGACCTTCCACTGGCTGTTGGCTTTGAGCTGATATCCGGTTGTCATAGCGTTGTAAAGAATATGCATCTCCATGGCTTGGGGAGTTATTTCCCCAAGCTGACCCAGAAAGAATTGGTATGGCTCTTTCTTCTGGGCTCAGTGTCTGCGCTTTTGACCTCTTGGAATCGGATTTGATAACAGCGCTTTTGTTGCCAGGACTCTTCTCATCGTGGTGGCTAGAGTCATCGTCGTGGCTGGATTGATCTGCGGTGGCTGCCTTGCTCAGTGCCAGGACTCGCTGGGTTGTCGCCTGTAATTGCCGTGCAAAGTCGGGTTCTCGTTGGAGAAGGCCCTGCGAGGAAGCAAAATCATAAAGCCCGAGGAAGGCATTGTTCATTTCTTCGGCCGTATTCTGTAGTTTCTCGACCTGTGTCTCTAGAGACGATATAGTCGTTTCTTTTCTGTGGCGGTAGGCTCGTTGTGCGAGGCGAATCTGTGTCCGACGGCGCTGTGTCTCCAGTCAGTACAATACTTTATCAAGATTTTGTAAGAGCAAATAAGACGGGCGTTATTGTCATAATCCAAAGTAACATATGAAGTGCCTCTCTGGGCCATGAGCCAGGGTATCCGAGACGCATATAACCAACAAAGCAAGGACTTGAAGAGATATAAACACCTACATCTGCAGCCGTCTCATCCTTGGTGTCCAGTCTCGGGCGTCCCCTCGACTTCTTGGAGGCATCATCCTCATCGCCATCCTCGTCCTCGCTCAACTTTTGCTTCTTCTTCCTCCTCCCCACTTTGTCCTCGTCTTCCCCCACATTCGCAGCCCTTGCCTTCCTAGCCTTTCTAGCCTTCGGCTCCTTCACCTCACCCCTCTGCGCCGTCGCCCGCGGTATATCCGCCCTCCTCTCAGTGATAACCTCAAACCCGCCCGTCATGCCGAACATGTGCGGGGGTGGCCCCGCGGGCTGCCGGGCCAGCTCCGTCAGACTGCGCGCAATCGAGGCGGCCTCATCATCGTATCTCTCGGCATTTAGGATGTCCAACTGCTCCAGCGTAGTAGGTCCCCTGCCAGCGTTGCTAATCAGGTGGTTTTGCCTCGGCATTTTCGTACTCTAATCGCAGCCTTGGCACTAGTACAAACTGTCGATTCGGTACCTTGGAGGGTGAGGCGGCGGATGGAAGCGTGCGCAGACGGACCACAATCAGTTGTATGAATTCATAGTAAAGGCGGATCGTTTTGATCCACTCTAATGGATATGTGTAGTTTATTTAAAAAGTTTCCGGGTCCGTGGAAGCTGTTGTAGCTCTTGTGACGTTGAGGATTTGTAATGCGGGAGGCGTGGATGTGAACCTTGTCGATTACTGATCACTTCTCAATGCCAACGGGATTCCATCGATGACTAATAATCGAGCATCTGTCAAATCGCCGGCCCCCCTCGTCCGGCGGGCGCGGTCGTGACGCGGGGGTGGTTTCAACGCAAATAAGCACTGTCAGAGGCTCAACAATTGAGTCAGCATGGTGGGCTGTCAATTCGTTGGGTCATGGAAAGTTTAGTAACAGTAAGCAATGCCGTGATGTATCATGTATCGAGATATGGCGAATGAATAGGAGTGAATTGGCACCATCGATCAACATCCATCACCACTGCGAATCATCGGTCGGAAATCAAGCTTCTATTCCTGAAAAGCAAATATCATATCTCTCCCTAAAAGCCAGTCTCTTCCTCGTGGTAGCTATCTTACAACAGAACATCGCAACAAACAAAAAAAAAGAATCCAGCTCTGCGCCATTTCCGTCCATGCATCCCATCGCACGTCCAACGCCGCCGTAATCGAAATAATAAAGTCCAGGAGGTTAATGTTATGTGCAACTGCAAGCCCCCCTGATCCCCAGATTCCAAAAAAGCCCATCCCTCATTCTTTCCCATTAAATGCCAAAAGCCAATTGCCCCAAAAACACCCCTTCCCTAGCTGCAGCAACCAAATCCAGACGCGACGCAACTCTGCTTTTGTGGTTTGGGAAAATCCTCATATCCGTCATTGTGTGTGTGCTGCTCTAGCTTTCTTTCCCAGATGTCGAAATGAAGACCGGGTATCGTTACGTCTATGCAAAACCAAAAGGAAATCCTACTCTCGCCATTTGTATGCATCGGTATATTTTACAGGAATTAAAGACCTTGGTGGGAGTGGTTGTCGACAACGCTGTCGGAGAGGTTGATGAGCAGCTGGGCGAGGCAGCGCTTCGTAGCGGCATCGTCGCGGAGGACGGAGGAGAAAGTGGCGTCGCGAAGCGGCTCTGGGAGACACTGGCGAAGAGCCTCGCGTGCACGAGCATTGTCGCTGAGGCTATAAACGAGTCAGCATTTGCGGCAAGTATTAGTAGATGGTAATGGAGAGCTTACCGTAAGAAACAGCGCACGACGTGCTTCAAGAGCCTGGCAGTCTGTTGCTCGACGAGCTGGTTAACCATGTTGCTCAGGACAGTTCCAACAGCATAGAAGCGCTCATAGGTTGCGCAGATGTAGTTCAGTCCGTGGTCGTCAAGAAGGATCTTCTGCACGATGAAAATGGCAACAGTCTTGCTCAATTCGGAACCTGTCTCCATGATGCGCAGGCAAAGTGGGATAATTTCCGTTGTAAGGAGGAAGTTGATGACATCTGAGCTATCGTTCTTGACCAGTGCGCCGATAACGCCGAGGGAGGTCAGGCGAAGGTATTCGAATGGTCGCGATTTGGATGTCGTGTTTAGGAAGGGATATAAGAATAGCGGAATATGAGCTGGAGATTGGGTCAGTCACTCTCCTTTATAGAAAGCGCGGGGCAGCATTCATACCATTAAGGAAGAGAGCTCTGGTCTCGTTGTGCGACGCCACGCACTGGAGAAGAGCAAGCGCGTTGCAGACACGGTTGGATGCGGCGGCGGTCAATTGCGATGGGTTGAGTAACGTATAGACGGAGATGATCTCCTGCAACAAAGAGGTCATGACACCTGTGAGGCCACGTTAGCAAAGCTTCAGTTGTTAAATTGAGCTCCGGCTTACCAAATGAGTGCCAGAGGATCAGCGCCAGTTCGGGGACTTGCTCGCGCTTCTTGCTCAATTCGAGCAATGCGCTCTCGCGGGTGTCCTCGTTCAACAGTTCCGCGATCCATACCAGGACCCTGCGGTTCTCCTCAGTAACACCATCCATCATTGCGCTCTCCTGTGCGTGGCCTGGCAGGTGTGTAGGGACAGATGCATTGTGTGTCGCCTGGATGCGGTTGTAGTGAGCTGCAGTCGCGTGGGCGGCAGCTGCGGCTTGAGCCTGGTGGTGAGTTTGCTGGTGGTTGTGCTGATTCAACCAAGCCGCCTCGTTGTGACCAAAGTTTTGGTGCGAGAACACGTGGGCCCCTTGAGAGAGCATCGTAATAGTGTTCGGAATGCTGATGCTGTTTGGATGTTGTGGTAATCTGGGAGGGGTGGTTGTCGTCGTTGGTGTCCGTTCCGTCGGCTCTTTAGCTGGAAGGTAGATCGTGAGATGAGGCTACCACGCTACCACGGACATGCACAGCAGTTCAAGCCTGAGCGCCTGAGTGGCTGAACAATGAACGGATAGTGAATAATAAGCGTCTCGTTAAGACAGTGGGGGTTGTAACCGAGGCGCTACTGTCGAGTCCTTGGAGGCGGTGAGCCCGATGCTGGACCGTGCTGGGCCGTGCGACTGTGAGTGGCAGGTGGCAGGTACGAAGATTCGATATGTGATAGAAACGTTGTGGTCTGAGCGAGACCGTTGAGAATAAGATATATATATATATACTAGTAACGAGATGGAAAACCGGTTTTTAATTGTGAATAGATGAGTAATCGAACGCGAATCGGAGGGGTGGTGAATTTGAATGATGGTGTTAAGAAAGAAGAGTGAATTTTGGCTGGCGAAACTGTATTTATATTATTCCACCAGTTAATTAATATATATAAACCGAACAAATATATGGTAGCAAACATGATATTAATCCATCAGGATTAGACTACAGGTACTGTATTAAAGTCCACAAAATATAAATATTAAATAATCACCACCTCCACTACAAGAAGTCAGGTTGGCGTCACTATGAACCCAGAGCTCACCGTATTTTATACGACTACACACCACACAAATCACACAAATCACTCCAAACCACAAATCAAAGATCATTACTATATTTCCTACGGCAATAGCCGATCATTATGTTCCTACGGCTTGCAATATCCCATCTCTCTGTATACTCCGAGGCATCATAACCTATAAGACGCCCCAACAATGTGTACCAAAGGCTGGACGAGAAGAGAGTAGGCATCTGAACGCTCATATAACCACACACACCTTAATATGCAGTGACCAGGCAGAAAGTAGAAGAAAAAATAAAATAGCAGATGTCGACGTGACTCAAACATAGAAAACTCGTTGATCCGTTGCGTCCATAATGGAATCTTGATCGTCTGTAAAGAAAACAAATAAAATCGTCGCCCCGATACCGCCGTTCACTCATCACCGTTTTCGTTCGTGTTGCTTCGTCGACTTAAGAGTTGACGAAATTTGATTGACAATACCCTTCGTATTGCCATCAACAGTTAGCCTCCTAAAGGCGAAGCTCCTTCAAGATTTGATCTGCCATATTCTTGTATTGCCAAGTGCCACCAGTCAGTCTCTTAAACTGGATTCCGTGCAGAGAGAACAGTGGGACTTTGACAATCAATATCTCAAACTCAAGGATCATGCTGCCACCAAGATCGCTCTGGACATGGGTGGTAGTCTCTCCTGCAGCCCTCCGCGAGGAGCTGCGTTGCTTAGATCGGCCAATGCTATCGTCGGATACGTCCGAGTTGGAATAGCTTGCATCAGCCTGGGATCGTCTGGAATTCTTCGGTGCTGGAGCAATTCTCTCAACATCTCTGTAATCATCACGCTCTCTATCATTGCCACCGCCTAAGGTAAACCCACCAAAACTTATGCGTCGACGATGCGACGACCCCGGAGGCTGCAAGTTTTGGGAGCTGGAGGGAACATCAACCACCTTCTTCAAGTCGATGCTGGGCACGTGTCGACACTGGAATCCTCCCCGAACCTCCTTGTAGCCCACATTGAGCTGCTTCAGGACGCGGATAATATCCGATCGGATAGTGTTGAGAGGCTTCGTTGAAGTGGTTGACACACTGAAGAGACCCTTCAGGAATACAGGTCTAGCGTTTTCGGCATTGCCGTAGCTGTCTCCGTTGTTATCGGATGCCTCCAGGCTAGCCCTCTCTGGAATATCCTTCTCCTTTACCTCTTCGCGACGAGCGCGTCGGGCTTGTATGCTCTCTCTCCTGGCGTGGCCGAGTGATTTCGCCCTGTTGGTTCCGGAGCGAGGGGTCGAGCTTTGGTCTTCATCGCGAGACTTTTCATTCATGGATGATCTCGCTCCACTTGCAACTGAGTGGTCCGAACCGCTTGTTGCTGGTGGGTCTTTGTAGGTCACTCGCGGCTTATTATCTCTATCTTCGTGGCGGCGGCGGTATTCTGCTGAATTGACGCTTGTAGATCTTCCAATCATCTTTCCTGCCCTCACGCCGTCTGCTGTTTGTGGTGGAGTCAGCAAGTCGCGGTCCTGACGGTTGCTAGTGCTCGAAGGTAGAATGGTGCTTGATTGGGCGCCACGGTCTCGCTCCCTAACACGGCGAATACTGAAACTCTTCCTCAACGTAGTCGGTGCCTCACTTGGCGATCGTACTGTTACAGCCGGAGGATAATGCTTGTCAATATTTCGGTCAGGTACATCCCTCCGTTTACGTGTGCTGAATCGTCGCAGGAGGCTGGTCGCGGCACTCTCTTTCTTCAACTGCCCGCCCGGTGCATCAACGGCGGCTGGAGAGGAAGGTCCGCTTGCCCCTCCCATCTTCAAGTTCTTCATGGATTCCGTAACATCATCTTCACCGTGAGTTCGTGCACGTGCACGTGTCCTTCCTCCAGTTGCCGTTTCACCAGGCATTTCGTATGCTGCGGTATTGGTGTGTGCAGCCTTCGGAGGAGCAAGCTCAGCCATTTGCAGAGGTGCCTCATTTGGAGAGCGTGGCATGCTAGTAGCCCCTGGATTGGCCGCCTTGCGATCCCTATCTTGCTTCTCCCGAACCAAGTAGTAGACGGAGATTAGAGGATGGAATGCATTTATCGGGTCGTTGCCTAATTGCAAACCTTCAGTTGAAGGTGTTGTGAGTGTGTCCTTGCTGTTCGTAGAGCTTCTTCGCTTGTAGAAGTCAAAGCCAAATCCCCTCTTCTTCTCAATGTCTCTCGGAGTTTGCGCTCCCTTGTCGCGGGCAGCCAATCGAATACCGCGCTGATAGTCGTCAGACTCCAGAACTTCCGTCAATTGCTGGTGGATAAGCTCTGGTGCGCCGAAATCAAATCCCGTCATGGCACGCACCACGTCAGGATCAAGAGGAAGTTGTAGTGGTTCGCGTGCGGGGAGATGGTTTTCAGGAGGAAAGCCAAACCCCTTGAGTATCCACGGATGATTCATTATTTCATGGAGAGTGGCTCTTTGTTTTGGATCAGTCACAAGCATCCGTGAGATGAGATTTTTACAGTCTGGGGTTTGTTAGTGGATGGGTCATGGTACAAGGACAGGTGAAACTTACCAGAACTGAGCCAACTTGGGTACTCAACAATGCCTTTCTTGATCTTGGCATGTAGAGCTTGCATGCTCTGGTCGTCAAACGGAACTTTCCCGCAGACCAAAACATATAAAACAATCCCGAAACTCCAAATGTCAACCTCAGGGCCCGTATACGCCTTTGCCTGCAGCAGTTCTGGAGCCGCAAAGTAGAGGCTCCCGCAGAATGTTTTCAGATGCGATTTTGGTGCAAACAAGTTGCTCAGGCCGAAATCGATGATCTTGATATCACCTGTCTTGCTAATGAGGATGTTCTCAATCTTCAGGTCTCTGTGGATGATGCTGTTGCGGTGACAATAGTCAAGAGCACTCGAAATTTGTCGTGTGAACTTCCTCGCCAGCTTCTCCTTCAGCTTGCCATGGGAGATGATATAATCGAGCATTTGGCCGCCATTGACGTATTCGAATAACATATACCAGTGGTGGCTTGTGCGTACGACATCACGCATGCCGCATATGTACGGGTGATCGAGGAGTGTTACTATAGCTGCTTCTCTGGCAGTGCGTACCTCCTTCGAACGTTCTGCACGCTCACGATCCGCCCGACTCTGCTGCTGGGATTCATCGGGGGTCGAGCCGCGGGGCACGATCTTGACAGCAACCTGCAGCGAACAGTTAGTAACCTTGTTACAATGTCATTGACGATTGTTTCGCTTACTTCTTCTTGACCCTCTACACGTCTCGCTAGCTTCACCTTCCCCATACTTCCGGACCCAATGGTCTTCCCCAGGATCCAGTTGCCTGTCTGAGCCGGTATCACAGTCCTTGACCTTCCTTGTCTCGATGCCTTTTGTTCCGATGGGACTACAACTGGCGCTGGGCCAGCTGCACTCGAGCCACCACCTGCGCTCGACATATCGGAGGAGGGATGATGCCGCGACGAGCTTCTGGTATGTCCACTTCTCGTCGATTCTGTTCGGGTATGGTTGGTACGATCGGTGGATCTCTTCCTGCTTGACTGAGCGACGTTCGTCGTCTCATAGTCTTGTTGCGGCAGTAACTCGTCCACGCGTCGCGAGGTCGGCCGCGAGCTCGACGAATGGGCGCGAACTGGGCTGGGAACAGCAGCAGACGGCCTCGATCTGGTCGACTGAGTCCGGGATGGATTCGTATACGATTGACTGTCGCGCCTGGATGACCCCTGCCCCTCACGTCTTGACTTGCCCTGTGCTTCAACCGCACTAGGGGGAGCTGAGGCCGTGGCTGACATTGTTAGCCAGCGGAACCGCCGGTGATCAATGCAGCCAGATTCTCGGGGAGCGGTTGGTACTCGATATCACGATCGAACGGAACGTTTAATCGAAACAAGGACCTGATATGCTATCGCGATAGATGTGGTTGGCTTGCAGTGCTGGGCGTCATCAACGTTGCATGGTTTGCCGTGGGTGTTGCTATAGCCCAAGGTAGGTTGGCACGGTTGGCAGACACAAATGCGGGTCAACGGTAAGCGTGGCAGCAGGTCAGTCGTGGCATGTCTGGTTGCTGAAAGTCTGTTTTGCAGTTGGGATAGAGGTATTATATCAAAGAAGCTTCACATAAAGGAGACTTAAATCAAAATGTGTCTCTAAGGCTAGTTTCATGCTCGATGACATTCCGAGATGGGACCTGACATGCTGTCGTACCTTAGCACAAGACGGACAAAGCAACCTAAGATCCTCACCCGAGGCGACTGGTTACTTAGCGTCAATCCTTGATAGTCGACGCAATCCTTTGCGCTACCATATAGTGAGCTAATTATAAAGTCGTATATGCTGTGCATCTTGGGTTTTGAAAAATCAACTGTTTGCCCCGACTAGATTTTACATTCCTGTAGCTCCCAATGTTCCCAGATAGACTCAAAGGTACTTAAGCTTCCTGGGCGCGCTTAAAGCGGCTAAGATAAGGACGTAAATCGCAACCCATCAAGGTCGGGCAAAACGAAACTTTAGCCAAACCGCATTCATGTCGAGAAATGTCCGTGAAACGAACGCGAGCCGCCTACGAGTCTGACTTACGGACCCAACAGAGTCCGTTTGTAGCTTATGGCACTCCACTTCCTCCGCTTGACCCTGATGTCCGGGATGACGGGTCGTATGTTCCTGTTTGGAAGCAGGAGGTGACGGATGAGAGGGGCAGGAAACGTCTGCATGGAGCTTTCACAGGTGGATTTAGCGCAGGGTATGTTTCTTCGTCTTGCTTAGGCTGTAATGTTACTGACTGTGTATTGTAGCTACTTCAACACCGTTGGATCGAAAGAAGGATGGACCCCATCCACCTTCGTCTCATCGCGATCGAGTCGCAAGAATGGCGAAACAAAGATAGCAGAGCGTCGCCCCGAGGATTTTATGGACGAGGAAGATCTTGCAGATGCCGAAGAACACCAGAGGGTCCTCACAGCTGGGGATTTCAGCGCATTGGGCTCTACAGAAGGTGAGGTCATGAAGCGTGGAGGCTACATGGACCTTTTCAAAACCGAGGGCGAGACAATGGGAGTCAAGCTACTGAAAAGGATGGGATGGCGAGAAGGGCAAGGGGTGGGGCCGAAAATTAGGAGGGCTGCAAGACTGGGAATGGAGATTTCAAGTGCTGGCCAACCCCAGGAGCAGCATCTTTTTGCGCCGGATAACACGGCGATGATCACATTTGTACGAAAGGTCGATCACAAGGGATTGGGATTTGCTGGCTCGGCCAAGCTTGGAGAGGAGAACCAAAGTAATACTGTATCAAAACCAGAAGTCGACAGGGGAGAAGTGTTTGGAACGACCCGGCCAGCAACCACCAAAAAGGCAAAGAAAGCAGTTAGAGGCGGTATCGGCATGGGAGTCCTGAACGACACCGGATCGGATGATGAAGACCCATATGAGATTGGCCCTAAGATCTCATACAACAAGGTTATTGGCGGCGACAAGAAAAAGAAGAACCCTGTGATTAGTGGCGTAGCTAAGCCGGTATTTATTTCCAAAAAGGCAGCAGCAGCACGAGCATCTTTGGGATTCCGGAAATGCCATGATGGACGCCTTCCTTTGGATGGATTTGTTTTGGGCAGTGGGACGGACTCCGTCGATGTCACATCGATGGATAAATACCGACCAGTAGAAGTTCCCACAGATTGGACGTCTGAAAAGGCAACAACCGCTACCTCTGGATCATCTGATTATATATCAACTGCAGACGCTGCCAGAGCCTCAACATTAGACCCAAAGTCCCGCGCAGCATTACTGGGCGAGGCGCCCTTGCCAGGGAAGTCTGTCTTCGACTTCCTCTCCAAGTCCGCCCGCGATCGAATCGCTTCAGCATCAGGGAAGACAAATCTGCCTGCTGCTCTAGGGGAAGTACCGGAGGGTTACGTTCCACCACCCGAGCGGCGGCGAGAACCGACAGGCCAAATTCCAAATATTGACATTGATGTCGCCGTGGCTGCTCTCGGCCGTAGCGGGAGTGGCTGGATGCCATATTCCGACAACGAGGACAAACGGTCACGGTATAAAATTTACTTGGAGATACAAGCCGGCATGAGAGATGGGCTTCCAGAGAAGGAACCTGGGATGGCAAAAGAGGACTGGATTAGGGAGCTTCAGGAGTTTGCACATAGTGCGCAGATCTTCAAGCCAATGACTGGAATGATGGCAACTCGGTTTACATCCTCGTCCACAGCACCTACGTCCTCCGAAGGCGCTGTGAACAAGCCTGATTCTCTGCTCAGCAAGCCACAGCCAAAGCAGGAAGATCCAGCCGAGGCCGCGGCTAAGGCTGGCATGTTTGGACGCCTGACGAGATCAGAAGAGGACTTCTATCCGACGAGGCTACTATGCAAGAGATTTGGTGTTCGCCCTCCAGCTCACGTCCAGCCAGACCCCGAGAATGAAAGGGCTGGCGGGAAGGATTCCGGTGCTGCAACACCTGGCCAACCTCCCCGGGCCTCGGAGTTGATTTCAAAGTCTGATATTGATGATCTAATAAGGGAGTCTGGTGGCCGCAACCAACACTGGCAGGCTGCGAGTGGAGATGCAATACCACCAATAGAACGGCCTAGAGAGGTCGTGGTTGACACGGAGCGGAACGAAGCATTGGAGGGCGAAAGGCCCGGAGAAGCCGTGTTTAAATCAATTTTCGGCGATGGTAGTGATGAAGAATAAATGTTCATTATTTACTATCAACTAAGTTGTCCTTTGCTCTATGCTGTGATATATACCGCCCTCAGACCTCTATTTATTTTTGCTTATCCAGAATTACAACATGGCTGACTGTGTAGTTCCCTAAATACCATGCCGTCTCCAATGCCTTCTCCAAATCTGAAGTGTCGCAGTAGGAATGGCAGTGACTTATTTCATCGGCGCCATAAGCTTGACAGGCGAGGGGCAGCACGCGACCATTGGGTTCATGACATGCTGACCGAATTGGTTGCGGGCGGTGTGAGAGGAGTCGTTGGCGCTGATGCTGTAGGGCTCTGTGTTGGCGGCACAGGAGCATTTATGCAAATAAGACATAGAGACCCAGGGGTTGCAAGTGCCGTTGGCCATTTTTACAGAATTGGTGGGGGGATTGTGGGGTATGAAAGGGGGCCATATTTGGTAATAGTCTCACTGCTTGATGCAGGAATGCCTGCGATTATATAGTAATGCTATAACGCTTCTTGGCAAAACGTTGAGATAATCGCCACTATCATAATTCTTTGGGGTATACCATTATAACATTTTGTATTATCCGCTTTCTCCGCGGCTCTTGACTTCTGGTTGGGGATTGAGCCCACTTTCGTTGTCTATGAATAGGGTATTATACACAGTAAACATCATATACGTCGTCCATCCTAATATTCCTAAAACATCGTCGCGGCCGTTGAGATAACAAGGCCAAGCACCACCAACCCACCCCAGCCGCCAGTTCTCCCCAGCATCGGCGCGCTGCCAGGCTTATCGGTAGTCTTAGTCTCATCGCCCAAATTACATCCTAACGTGCCGAAAAAGTAGTCCGGGTACTGCGACTTGTATAGCTCGAAGCACTTGTTCGTCTTTGCAGCCTCGTCGATGCCCGAGGTCTTGCAGGAAGAATAGCAAGTCTTGCCAGCTCCATCATCTTTCCAAGCCTCAACGTCTGAGGGACAGCACTTTATCATTGCGTCCATGACTTTCTGGCCGGTTTGGTTGGGGGCCTTGAACCGGCCGCTGCTGATGTTGTGGTAGCCGGTGCCGTAGGGTCCTGTAGTGCCGAAGCAGTCGTAGCCACCTACAGCACTGGAGGAGGAGTAGGGGCTGCAGCCCGTGCCATTACTGTTGTCCATGTCCATTTTTGCGGGGTTGGTGAGGGGATTGTGGGTTGTGAAGGGTGTGGTTTTTGCGGAATTGGTGAGGGTGTTGTGGGCTGTGAAAGAGCTGGTTTTTGGAATGTTCTCACTCACCGATACAGGAATGTCTGCGAATTTATAGTAGATTGTAGAGCCATGATGATTCTTGGATAAATGTTGGGATCGCCATTATCCTCATGCTTCAGGGCATATTGTTATACATTTCCATTATCCGCTTCCTTCGCGGGTCTTGGCTGCTGATTTTGAACGCTCAGCCCGCTTGGCAGCTCTATAAATAGGGTATAATATGGAGTAAACATCCCCTTGTATGTTTGGGGGCCGACTTTTGATAGTTTTGCATCGTTCTCCGCGGTCGAAATCTAAAAAGCGGATCGGTGAATCAATGATTTTTGTGGTGACCCCTATAATGTGACGGTGGTTGAATTTTGATAGGTGTGGTGTGTTAAAAGTGGTTTAGTGAACGCCTCCGCACAAGCTCCGATAGACTTTCCATTGACGGCGGCTACAAGTGGCAGGGGTCCCACATTGGCCAAGTAAGTCCCAGCCCATATCAACAACAAGCGAGCAAGCGATAGGAGGCAGAGCCAGAGCTCAGCAACAACAACGACACAATAACACCACCATCTTAGCCACCCCCAACCCCGTCATAACAACCAGGATATATACCCCATCTGATACCCCGTTGGTATAGAACCCCCAGCGACCTCTCATTACCCAACGCATCAATCCGACAAGTCCAGCCGCGAGGCCCAACTCACCGACCCTAACCCCCATCTCCGCCCCATCGGCCACGACGTTGTCAGACACGCCCGACGCCCGCGCCGGCAGCCATCCCATCGGCCACGGCCCCCGCGCGCATACCCACGAGCTGCACAAGCCCTCCCCGGAGCGAATTGAGCAGGCCCCCTCGTCACCGCCGCCGCAGTACCCTCAGCCGTCCGCAGGAGCCCCATCCTGTCCCAGCAGCAGCAGTAGCAGCAGCCCTCCGCCATTCTCGCAGCTCGACACCAATACAAACTTCTACCCCTGCACCGCTGCCGCCGACCCTGGCGCCGCTGTAGCAGTCTCCGACGCAGCGTGCTCAGCTTCGGTACCGGCGTACGCATCGGTAGCCCCTGAGTTTTCGACGACACGACCAGACGACGCGGTTGCAGAGACGAAGGCAGTAGCGCTTCCGGGAGATAGTAAGGGGGAATCGTGCAAGAAGGACGACGAGGAACCTCCGCCTGCTTATACGGAAGGGTCGAGCCCGTTACTCTCGTTCAGCTATCTGATGGCGGCCGCAGGAGGAGTTGCGAGTATTCTTACTCAGGTGCAGCAAGGGGGTCCGCCTCCGATTAATACGCTTGGAGGTGAGTTTTGTCGGGTGCTGTGAGGGGATGGACAAGGGAGACTGACTTTTGGCTGTAGATGTCGGTGCCGATGAGAACATCACAATGGACCTTCGGTATGTTTTATGAATGGATTTTGAGGATGGGGGCTTGGCTAACATTGGCAGGGGAACACGCTTCACTCTATCAAGAGACGAACTATTAACACTCCCCGAATTCGTCCTCCTCTCTCTCTTCCCCAACGGTCTTTTACCAGATGGCCACGTAAATGCCTACCAAGAAGGCGATGCCTTCCAAGTTGACGTACGTCCCCTCCCTCTACCGTCCCTCCCCTAAAAACCACACCACTAACCCTCACCCCCTAGTACGACCCCGCCTCCCTCCAATACATGCTCGAATTCTTCCGCAACGTCGCGCAAACCATCCCCGACAACAGCAGCAGCGGCGCCGGCGGCGACGACGACTCCAGCGCCGCCGCCATCGCCGCGAACCTCGACAACCCGTCCGGCTCCGCCCGCGACATGCTCCGCGACCGCGCGGGCATCATCGTGCTGCGCGAGGACCTGGATTTCTACGCCATCCCGCCGCGGGCGGACATTGAGCAGAGCGAGATGATGGAGGTGAAGCGCGCGGCGGGGAAGGCGTTGTTGGGGCAGGATGGGATTTTTTCGGGGCTGAGGAGGAGTGAGGAGACGGGGACGACGGAGCAGCATTTGATTGAGATGTTGACTGCTGGGTGAGTTCTTTTTTGTTTCCTTCACCCCTACCAGTACTCCCCTTGCCGTTTTTACTCTATCGGCTTGGAGACTGGTGATCCTGGTTTACAAAGTACAAACACTAACACCCCCCCAGAGGATTCAACCACACAGACGGCTGGGGCCACCGCGCCGGCGAACCCAACAAAGCCGTAATCTGCAGCCTGGCCCTCGCGCGCCTACGCACCGACGTGCGCACCGGCTCTGAAGGCGGCGCCGCGGTAGGCATGGCGCAGAAGCTGTTATTGTTCTGGCGCAAACCGGCGCGCAGGTGCTGGTGGGAGGGTGTGGAGCTCGAGGGTGTGGAGGGCGTGGAGGGGAAATTGAAGGTCTGGATTAGGAGGGTGTGGACGCTGGAGATGAGTGTTATTGGGT